>PVKE010031840.1:0-18816 GCA_004027555.1 Craseonycteris thonglongyai
GGAATAAAACCATGTTGAAAACTGATGATGTACAACTATGGAGACTGCTCTGGGCCCTTACCCTTCTCTCTCTGTCTCCGTCTGTCTCTGTCTCTCTCTGTCTCCATTAAAAACAATAAAATAAATCTTAAAAAAAAAAAAGCTGGAAGGTGCAATAAAAATGTTCACATCCAGTGATTCTCATTTTTTCCTAAGGATGTGGTTTAGGGATGGTAAATGTAATAGAGGGTCATCAGTTGATAGAATAATAGAAATGAGGGTAAAATTAAACATAAAGCTCTGCACTCCCCACCTCTTTTCAGACAAGAGGAGTTCTGACTTTATATATTAGGGGTTCTTTTATATGTAATTCCGCTGCTACCCAACTCTACTACATTTCAAATGAGGAAACATGGTTCCAGAAAAACTAAATGATTTGTCCAAGACTACAAATTTACTTTATGGCCAACCAAATTCACAATCCAGATTTCCTGGACTGTAGTTAGTGATGTTTTCTCTCTTTTTAAATTCAATAAATAGTTTCCTATAAAATTTCTGAGAGTATTGGAGAAAATAAAAACTTTCATCCTTTTAGAGAACTTAGAGTTTAATGAAAAAATAGATGTACAGAATAGATATAATAATAGATGTATACATGAAGAGTCTCTAAACAAAGGTAAACTGCTCATGTCTTAAGTGAGTCAAGAAACATTTCATAAAACTTCAATTTCTTTAAGATTTTCCCTTTATACTAGTAGCAAAGATATTCTAAAAACTTTCAGAGGAGTTGATTACTTTTGAAATTCTTACTTTATACTGTTATTTTCATGGAAGTAGGCTAAAGGTATTTTAGTTGAGCACAAACAGTATTTCTTATCAAACATTTCAAATGTGTCATATAACTTGAGCTGCTTCCAATATGTTTTTTATTTTTTTATTTCCTTTCCTTTGTATGATTTGAATCTATGTTGCTTATACTTCAGACTCAGAAGTATACCTTTTCTGGTGGAAGTTAACAATTGCTATACAAAATAATGGCACTTAATTATTTTACATAAAAGTGACACTGCAGTCTATAGTTTCACGTGTGGCTCCACACTAACATCAATGACCCAGTATTTTTTTCACTCTTCAGTGTGTTGGGTTTTCCTCCTCTGGCACATCATGGTGTGGTTGTGAGATGCTGACATAGCTGTGGTCTCAGGTATTCACACTGTAACATCCCCAGTAGGAAAGGAGGAAAAGGAAAAGCATAGTTTTTCTTTGTCAAATAGATCTAGCGTTGATCTGCCAGGAATTTGTGATTATTTTGATATCATAATTTGATTAAATTGACTAAATACAATGTATTTTGGTTTATATAAAATAGACTCCATTAGATGTGGGCTGTCCAATGTTGGTGTGTCTTGTGTGTGTGTAATGTAAAGCTTGTCTGTTTCTCATCATATATCCTTGATGTGATGTGAGAAGAAAGAAAGTAAAAGTTCATGCATGGAATAATGGGCTAAAAAGTCATCATGATGCTTTCCTTCAAAATATAACCTTTATTCCTAAGACACAGGAGTAAGATAAAACTAGTACTTACCTGTGCATCTTTGTTCTCATTCACTCACTCACCTGGAGTAAATTCAATCTGTCAATGAATACTGTTTCTTCTAAATATGTTTTGTTTACATTCCAGAGACACTGTGCTTCAAGCTGCCAAGTCTAATGCTGGGCCACTCCAAAAGCCTCCTACATGGTCTTCTTGTAATCACTCCACCCCCATTCCATTTTGTTCTCTACTGTGCATTCAGGGTATTGACTTAAAATGCATACCTGGTTACCACTCTGCTTAGAAAAGTTCAGTAGAAGCCATTGCTCTGAGAAGAAATAGAATAATATTAATTACCATTTGTAAAACTTGCTAAGGGCTAGTTCACCCTTACTTTTCCAGCTCCATTCACAGGACACCCTATTTGTTTTCTGAACACCAATAGTCAGTCTTTCAGTCTCTCAGATTCCCTCAGTTCCTTCCTATCATGGATCATTTGTATACATTACTCCCTCTTCCTGCAATCTCCTTTGCACTTCCCATCTCTCTCTTCTCCAATATGCTACTCTTTGTTCTCTAGATTTAGGCGATGCCATGAGTTTCTCAGGAACACCTTTTCTGACCCAGAGAGGCTCTGCTCTCTCAGTATATCTCTTTTCAATCATTTAGGCTACACTGTAATTACAATCATTTTGTAAATCTGTGATTAGTGTCTATCTCTTTCCACTGATAGATGGTAAACTTCACTGAAGGCTGGACTATTATATTTTCAAAAAACTTCATCTTTGTGTTGACAATGCCTAACATGAAATCTGGCACATATTAAGTGTTTTGTATGGGTGTGTGTTGACTGGTAATATCAGTAAGTGAATAAATAAATGGTACTTACCATGTTATCTGATGACTGCACCATTTATTCACTTCAATTGCTGAGTTTAGTTGATGTGGTTGTAGTGTGTATTTCAAAATATGTCATTTTGGGATCTTTGCATAAGAAAATCAATTAGAGATTTTTGCTTACCTTACTGATTGCCTGAGAAAAATTCTTATATATCTTTTATTATATGCTATACGTGCAAGGTTTTAAGTCAGAGAACTCCTAAATGCAGATAGAGTTTTCTCTTAATACATTGAAACTTTCAAATGTACGGTTTTTGAATTCTGAAATCAGGTACTACTGAAATGGTGAAAAATTTCAGACCTTCTAGATATGGATTTAAGTCTGTAAAGATTCAAATGTTATTTGGGGTAAAATCTGTTGACTAGCATAATATTCAAAGTAAACAATAAAAAATCTTCAAGTGATATGGCTACAAGGTTCAGGTGATTCGCCCACATTCCTTTTAAATTATTCTAGTTCTCTGAAATAATTCTTATTACTTTTGCATTTGGCAATTTAATAAGATTAAGGAATCCTTGTCAAGCAGATACTGTGTATCATCTACTAATTCGATGAATAGTTATTGGTTGCCCCCTACTTGACAGCCATAAAATTTTATTTTTCTTGTCAGGATTTTGTCTATGAAAATGACACAATCTCTGATTTCAAGGAAGAACAGTGTGGACAAGAAATTTAAAACAAAGAATAAGTATTAAGCACAGTACTTTGTTAGAAGTAGTAAGCAGAGGGGGTGCTGAGAACATACAGGAAATGTCTCAACTTCTGTTAAGGCAAGAGAGAGAATAGAGGGAGGGCTTCCTGCAAGAAGTAGCAGTTGAGCTCAATTCTGAAAGGCAAAGAGAAGCTTTCACATAAATATTTATTAGTCATGATGCCAATTTTCTTGTTGAATTTAATTTTTAAGTAGCATTGTTATTTTCTCCTCAATTTTTATAATATTTTTTCTGACCTATATACCAGAGCATTTTTGAGAATGGGAAATGTGTTTTATATGTTTAGGTATACAATAAATTATTGAACATAAAGCTATGCATCATCTAGATACATATTCGTGATGTCTCTCATTAAGTGGATTGAAGCTTTGCAGTGATAGTTCTTGGACAAAGAAAAAGGTACTTGGGCCAGATTCTACCATGAGCTGTGATTTTAGTTTCTTAGCTGAAACAAGCTTTAATAACCCTAATATTGGAAAGATTCCAAGTGGCTTTTCTTGTGGGGGCATTCATAGGTAACATGCCTATTGGGGATTACTCAGATTGAATTATAATTTTTCTGTTTTTTTTGGAGCCTTTACTCAAAGCATCAAGGACATTTCTGTTATTGTTCAAATAACCTTTGGCTATAGAAAATTAAACCTTTTCTGGGCCTAAAATGTAGGCATTTGCATAGTTGCGGACTCATAAGAGGGTCAGAATTTTTAAGTAATATTTAATAGATTTTGTCTTCAGAAAGGATGAATGATGGGCCCTTAGGAAATATATTCAGTTGGTGATTAGGCTCCTAGGTTTATTTTTTCTTTTCTTTTTCTTTAATCTGACACTTATTTTACTTTCAACATTGTTGAGGAACATTTTAAGAACTACAAGTAGATTATTTTAAATTAAAAGAGTGAGCAATTTTTAAATATTGTGAATTGAAGATACACAAAATATCTTGGTTTCTAGGGTAATCCTCAGAACCAGTAAATGGGTATTTAACTGGTCTGGAGACAGGACAAGATAAACTCCTTTCAACATCACTACTGGAGAGGGAAGAAAGAGGTACTTTATTAGATATACTGTTGCATTAGTTGCATGCACTTACTCCCTAAGCAATATTGCTTTATTGGATATTTATTGTTAAAGATAAATTTATTATTTTTGGTTTTTGTTACAGATCAGTAGCACCTTGAGTTTCTTTCCTCCATCTGCATTTCTCCTTCAGATGGAATATTTATTTTCTATTAAGTTGTTCTTCTCCTCCACCAACACAAGTGACCTTTGAGGAACTAAACATTATTTGTTCACTCAATTGCCCTTCAGAGTTCACATTGCCAAGACCCTACATTATGTTTAGAAGCATTTCTTTGTACTTTTCCACACTTTTTCAACTGGTTGATGCCTGGACAGTTTTAATATCCTAAATGCAGTTTTCTAATCCTTTGTAAAGTAGCAATGTAACCTCTCATTATGGAATACTTCCTTTTAATCATGTTGGGTTAGCATTGACCTTTTCTTTTTCTAGAAGAATGCTGTTTAGCTTAAGAACCACTTATGCTAAGTGTTCATTTTTAAATGAAGAAATATACATTTTGAAAAAGAAACACATACACAGAACTGCTTACTGATTGTGGAGTCACTTATCTGACCATCTAAACCATTCAATAAATGCTGGAAAAGGCCTCTGAGTTGTAGCAGTTGCTTAAGATATATTTTCCAGAAGAATTTGTGAGTTGGGGGCTTAGTGGCTGGTCTCCTAACCAGACCCTCAGGATTTCACTTTGGGCCTCTTAACCTCTATTTATGAGTGACCTGGAAATAGCAAAGTAGAAACTAGAAAGGAAACAAAAAGCAGATGTGTTTTGAAATGAAGATGGTATAAATAATTGAACACAAAGGAATATTTACCGCTTTTTACGACTGTTATGATTATGCAAGATAAAAGCATTTTAACCTTTCTGCATACATTTTACCAAGAGTCTAAATGGTTTTTAAGTAAGAAAGACTGTTTTTAGTTTAGATTTTGGGGTTTCTTTTTTGAAATATAGGAATAATAGAAGACAGAAATGTGAATTATATAGATTATTCCTTTTATTAGGTAGAATGCCTTATAATCAGAAAATATGACATATTGTTATATTTCAAAGATCTTTCAGACTCATTTATTAGTTACACATAGAATACACTGAGTATTTATCAGCATATTATCTTTCTTAATGCAGTTCTGGAATTGTATAAAACAAGCATTCTTAACCAATTCCCCATTTGCAAGAGTGGTAGCAATTAAACTACGGGCCCATGGAAATCATATTTATTTGCTTTAAAGCAGATATAATATAAATGTTAACATTAAAACTCACTTTATTCCACACCTGATTGATATAATGAAAAATGAGAACATTTTAGGTGAATACGTCAAATAACTGGTAACCGCCAAGATGGCGGTGAAGGTTCTTGCTTCCCACGCGGGAGACCCCAGTTCAGTTCCTGCCCCTCATGGCCCCACATCCACCTGTGCGGAATGAAACCATGTCACAACTAACGATGTGCAGCTATGGAGACTGCTCTGGGCCCTCCCCGCTTCTCTCTCCCTGTCTCACCTTCTTTCTACGATAAATTAAATCTTAAAGAATATATGACAAGAGGTGCTATTTTTATTTGCTATGGATAGATGTTCCTCTCTTGCCTTCCCCCCAACCCCCTAAAAACGCTAACCCAATTAAGCCACTTATTTCTTTAGTGTAATGACAAAAGGTAAAATGGAAGAAAATGTCCTCTCTCTAATACTTTCTTGGAAAATTACATTCAAAAAACAACCTAATTGTGAAACAGTGTTTTTGAACAGGAATAGCAGTGGTTTCCAAGTTTGGAACCATCACAAATTGATACCCTAACCAGTCACGCTACACACCAGGCAGCCTGCTGCTTTCCTGGGCGCTGCCCGCAACTCAGTTTGGCAGAGGACCAGTGAAGTGTGAGGTCTCTCTTAGCTCTGGGTGATGTGTGAACCCTGACAGTGTATGTGGAGAAATCTGAGTGTATTTTCTGGAGATACCCCAAAGTCAAAAGTTTTTTATGTTCCTCCATACACCATGGAGTTGAGTTCAAGGAAGTTGTCAATGTCTGATAGCAGCAGTGTGGTCTTGTGTGGTATGGCTGCATTTTAATCACTTCATGGGTATTGAGAGCTTCAGTTCCAGTTGATTCCTGCCTGTCTCTTCCATCCAAAATTTCCCTTCATCTGGCTCTCAATAAGATGACCTGCCTCTAGGGAACAAACAGAAGCAAAAGATAACAGGAACCCCCACACGGTGCCAAGGTGTCTTGAAACATGAAAGGGCACACCCTACATTTGTCTAAAAATACGGCTGCTTTCACAGGGTCAGTCAAATTGCTATCATTTAAAGATACGGTAAGCTCCATTTTCAATTTCTTCCTTTCTCTCTCTCTCTCTCTCTCTCTCTCTCTCTCTCTCTCTATATATATATATATATATATATATATTCAATGTGTTCTGAGCTGTGGCTGATTAACTGTTAACAGGTTTTCGTTCAAACCTCCCAAGCCCATTTTTAAACCCTTTTTGAGGGAGGATAACTAATAAGGTCTAGCATTGCAATAAGCACAATGTCACCACAGGCCTTTTGGAGTGAGGGTCTTTATTAGTATCATTATCAGCATTATTTTTCCTTCCTTTCTTCATTTTGCATAAATTGTAATTCCTTCACAACTTTAGCAGCATGTTGTTAAAGTATCTATATGCAAAAGTACACAACAAAGCAAAAAAAAAAAACTGCAAATGATTTTCTTCTGGAGGAAATAGGCTGCTGAGGAGTCTTTGAAGCCAATGCTTTTGTTGTGAATCTGAGAGCCATTGTTACCTAAAAGATTCCATATCCTCGGCAGCATTGCTGTGGAATCCTGTGCATAAAGCACTGTGACAGTCTAGCTTGCCTCTCAGGAAGAAGCTGGACCATCATGGCCATCAAAAAGGAAAACACGTGGATCTTGGCGTTCACTGCTCTCGTACATCACTGTAATATAAAGCAAATTGCATGCTCTTTAACCCTTCTGTCGGCCCACTGTCAAGGAAAGACTGGGACAGATCCCAAGTGTGCATTGCCCTCCTGCTGAATGTCTATCCTGTTCGACTGACAAGACCATTTTTCAAGGACCACTCGGAAATGATACTGTAGATTCTGCTCTTCTAAGTGATATAAATTTGTATATCCATATATACATACACACACACATATATTATTGCATATAAATACACATGTATCTATCTATCTGTCATCTATAGTGTCTATTTATCATCTATTTATCCATCCATCCATCCATCCATCATCTATCTATCTATCTACCATCTTCTGCCATCTATATCTATCATCTATCATCTTTTCAATCTCTAGGGAAATAGTGACTAAAAGCAATTGGAAAAATAACTCCCTTCAGTGTCAAAAACATACAGTTTAATCTGCCAACGCTGCCATATCCTTCTGTGACTATGAAGTTTAGTGTGTGTGTGGAGTGAGGTAAAAGGGGAGGTGCTTCAGAGCACTCTTATGTGTATATTTGTGTTTAGCATAATATAGAAAGGAAGCTTTCAATATTTTTAAGTCTTCAGAGACATTCCACATACTAATCTTTTTCCCCCCTGTTAATTGTTAAATTTATTGGGATGACATGGGTTGGTAAAAATTACATAGGTACCAGGTATACAACTCTACATTGAGTCAGTTCTTTTTCTGTCACTATGTATTTGATGTCCCCTCCCTATTCTACCACTCCCTGCCCCCTTTACCCTCAGGTAACCACTAAACTATTGGCTGTGTCCATGAGTTTTTGTTTCTTTGTTACTTTCAGTTTTATGTTCTACCTATAAGTGAACTGATATGGTTCTTGATTTTTTTTCAGTCTGACTTGTCTTACTTAATATGATGATGTCATAGTCCATCCATGTTTTCACGAATGGCTGTATTTCATCTTTTCTTATTGCTGAGTATTCCATTGTGTAAATGTACCACAACTTCTTTATCTAGCTATTTATCAAGGGATACTTTGGTTGTTTCCACACCTTGGCCACCGTGAACAGTGCTGCAATGAATATTGGGGTACATATTTTTTTTGGACTAAGGTTTTCAAGTATTTTGGGTAGATACAAAGAAGAGGGATTGATGGTTTGCATGGTAATTCTATTCTTAATTTTTGAGGAACCTCCATATAACCTTCCATAGTCATTGTACCAATTTACATTCCTATCAGCAATGTACAAGGGTTCCTTTTTCTCCACAGCCTCTCTAGCACTTGTAATTCCTGTCTTATTGATTATAGCCATTCTAACAGGTATGAGGAGATATCTCATTGTGAATTTAATTTGCATTTCCCTAATAGCTTACATACTAATCTTTATATAACAGCAAAGGTGGGGGAACCTCACATTCCAGTCTGGACATGTTTCCTGGGATTTGCAGTTAGTTTTGATATATCTAGCAGAACTGTATGAAGAAAATAAATTAGTGCTTTATAATGGTGGTAGTCTGAAGAATTTTTTTTTTAGACTTGGTATTTACTCCTAAAAGCAAGAACACTTCTTAATTAATTTAGAGATATTATAATGAAGAAAAATTTCTATTTAAAATTTTGCATTTTTTGGAGGGCAATACATCCAAAGTAGTTAATTACTAAATATTTTTTATGTTTCTAAATTTGGCTCACTATAAGTGCCATATTTTAGGAAATTCAAATGCTAATTAAAAACTTTAAGTTGTAAGAAGTGTTTGGAAACATATAGATTATATGAGCTTTCCTGTTCATCAATTCTATTTCAGTCATTGGAAGAAAACTGTGAAAGAATAAAATAGAGAATTTCACCATGGAGAAATGAGATAATTTTACTTTGCATAGGACCAATCAATAAAAGAATAACTACACATATGCAATTTGATTTTATATCAGTTGAGTGTATTAATTTCCTAAATTTCTTTAGGACTAAAATGATGTACTCAATGACTTTTATTTTATAACTGTTTTTATTATTTTGTATTCAAGTTGAGTAAATATCCTCAGTAGAATTTTAAATGTTTAAGACTTAGAGAAATCTCCTAAGCTCTTTTTTCGTGAAGCAACTTATTTGCAATGAAATCACTCAGCTGTACTTTGACTATTGTTTCATGATACGATATTCCCACTTTTTCACGGGCATACATTTTCAGACCCTGATGGGATGTCTAAAACTGTAGATAGTACATAACCCCAAACCACTCTTGTGCTTTGTAGCCATTATTGAGTAAAATAAGGGTTAGTTGAATACAAGAACTGAAATACCATAACAGTTGTTCTGATAATCAAGACAGCCACTAAATAACTAACAGGCAGGTAACATACAGATACCTGCGTGAGTGTGGAGACGCTGGGCAAAGAGATAATGCACATTCTGGGCGGGATGGAGTGGGACAACATGAGATTTCATCACACTGCTCAAAATCATGTACAATTTAAACTTTTGAATTGTTTATTCCTGAAACTTTCTACTTATTATTTTTGGACCACGGTTGACCATGACTAACCAAAACCTCAGAAAGTGAAACTGTGGCTAAGGAGGGCTATTATAGCAATGTTTACTCATTCTAAGGGCTAACCAGACGCAAAGTCAAGGCTCAGTGAATTACCTAAGGTTTTAAATGTTTCTATCCACCAGTTGTAACCTTTTAGAAGGCAGGTTCATTGCTTTTCAAGAGCTTTTGGTATTGTCTTCATTTTGATAAAAATCTAAAAACTCCACTTTTTGAAAGTATTGTTCCTTCAGTCCCCCATATTTTCTCTATTCTTTACCCGTGAAGCAGTCAGTATTTTTTTGTAGTGTGAGGCCAAACACTTTTTAGCAATAGTTGGCTCATCACTTTCCTTTCCATGAAATCATAAGCGAAAATATTGGCTTATTCATAGATAATAATGTTGTTCAAAATTGGCTTAAGGTTTTTCTTTTTTTTCTAAAGGTTTATTTTATTGTTTTTGACAGAGACAGAGAGACAGAGACAGAGAGAGACAGAGAGAAGTGGGAGGGCCCAGAGAAGTCTCCATAGTTGTACGTCATCAGTTTTCAACATGGTTTTTTTCCACACAGGTGGGCAGGGGCCGTGCAGGGCAGGAACTGGGCTGGGGGCCTCCAGCATGGGAGGCACGCCCCCTTGAGCCATGGGCCTAATGGGAGGCAAGAACCAAACTGGGGGCTTCCCGCATGTGAAGCACACCCCAGTTCAGCATATGGGTCCACATGGGCCAGGGCCAGAATTTGATCCTCAGTCCTGGGGCTACAATGTGAGCGCTTAACCCGCTGAGCCATCCCAGCTTCCCCAAGGTTATTCTTGAAAGGTGATGATATTTTAATTTGAATTCCAAGTTACTTTTAACCATAGTAAGCATTCATTAATAAAAAGAAAATTTTATCTTAAATAAGAAAAAACATTATTGCGTGCTTTGGCATAATTTATGTCAAGCTTTTTCTAGAGAGGTGAATTTTTATTGTATTATATTATATTTTTTTATTCTATTCTATTCTATTATGCTATTTTATTCACTAGCTATTTATGGATTACTCTTTACCAAAAAATGTGCTAATCTACTGATTTAACAACAAGAGACAAATCAATTTCAACCCTGTAAGACTAGGTCCAAGAAGGATTTAAAAAGCCTCTCAAGACCATAAAGTTTTTTTTCTCCTATATTCTTCATACTTAAAAATCTACTCCCAGACTATTGTATAATGGAGAACTCTTACTGTTACTACATGTTATTATGCCTGTAAATTCTCTGGAAGCCTTATGCTTATTTTGATGATATAAATGTGTTGCATTTTCTGCAGAACAATAAAATATTATAAAAAATTTATAATATTATAAATATTATAATTAAAAAGAGGAATTGCAAATTTTTAAAGTGGGAAGAAAAAGTTGGGAAGTCTTACAACTCTGGAGACTGAATACAATCAAGATTTACTTCCTGTTATTTGCTTTTAAGGAAGTGTCTGACTCTTTTAAATGACAAAGACAGCATTGACAGAAAGCCTTTCCAAAGGTTAATTATTTTACAATGAAAGTAATCAGTACTATATTGCTTGTTAACCTTTATTTTCATCTTAAAGTTATTTTCCTTAATTATCTGACTGTTTTTTTGGGCATGTTTTTGATTTTTGATTTACCTTATCAGTTAAAATATTTTTCAAATCTGCATCTTATCTGGTTAATCTTATTTATCCTGAAGAGTATAGATTAAATCCACTTAACTGTCCACTTTATTAAATTTTTGTTATAATTTATGTTACTGTAATAGAATCAGAACAGGAGGAAATTAAATTGCTTAAGAAATACAGAAGAGTCTGTGGCTTCCATAGTCTCCTATGTAAAAGAGTCTGAAATCATTTCATGTTCTGAATTGGGAGATTAGCAATATAAAACTTTCTTTATGAAAACAAATGCCAAAAGAACATTTATTTCTTTTCATTTTAATCGCAGCATATTGGAAAATCACTAAAGTTTCTGGATAGAAAGTTTGATTTCCCTACAACTTTATAGACTAATTTCTATAATAATTCAAAAGTTTTAAGCAGAATGCTTGTTCCAAAATTTTAATATCAATTGCAGTAGTGCAGGGATTAGACTGTTTTATTTCCCAGTATTTGCTCTCTGGGCAGAAATAAAATAAAATTTGTATTGGTTATCAATACAATAAGTCATTGTATGCAACTAATTTGAACCATTCAAACATAAAAACAGTACTTCATTTTATTCTGTGATTATTCAAAAGATTTAACTCTTTTTCCATTTCATGTTTCATAGCAACCCTACTTAAAATATATGTGAAAAAAAATGTATGTGGAAAGTGCTTAAATTTGGGGAGATAAAAAGTTATCACAGAGAAGGAATTACTGGAGAAATTGCAGTTCTGTAACTTCTTATATTTATTCTGTAAATGAAATCAATGGAAAGCTGAAGTAATTTTCATTGCCCAATAATGGTAGAAATAGGACTATATTGTGTCATTGTTTAGGAGTGGTGAATTTGAACATTAAAAATGATATTGTTATAGGCAGTTTTCATGGTATCCACATGTGTACTAGAAATATGAGCCACACATCATGTTGTTTAGATGCTGTTACTTAGTGAGTATTTATTAGATGTTTACTGTTTATGAAACAGTAATCAAGGTGTTCTGTGTGATGGTGTGTGGGGTGATGTAAAATACATGTGAGACAGATAGTGAGGCACTGAGCAAAAACGGTCATATTTAGGACTCACCAAAAGGTTTCAAAAAGACAGTAGAACAATTATTTAGTATCAGGCAACCAAGTCAAGTGCATGTATAAATACATTGGTATGGGATAGAAGTAGGTATGATTGTTCCATTAACTTTTTAAGCCAGGAGACTGAATTCTGACATTAAAAATAAAGTTGTATGTTTTCAAATGCTCACATAGCCTGGGCACTGAAGACTGAATTCTGTGTTCAGCTATTTGGCTGTTGTTAGCGCTCATGCATGTAGTAGAAAGAAAACAACTTGATTTCTATAAGTTAGGCAAACTGGAGAGCTGGGAATGGCAGGGAGGCAATTGGCTTGCAAAATAAACTGACCAAACCGGAAGCCAAAATTAAATAGAGTGTATAAAGGTACCCCAGGGATTGCCTTAACAACATACTAGTTATGAACTAACTATTGTCCTTATTACCACTGCTAATGAAGAAACCATAGGAGAAGGCAAGCAGTGCCTCTCTTTTATTACTGTGGGCTTCCTGTTTAACTAACTAAGGCACTCAATGATCCTTTAAAAAATGAATTGACTCAAATGTCTTTCTGCTATTAGTGAGAATGCCATTAGACATGGTTTAGCTTCAGAAAGTATGAAGACATTGGCTAATGATAGCTGAAAGTGCTGGATAAAACATTGTTCTTAGACATCACAGATTTTTTAAGCCATGTTTTGTGACTTGATAACAATTTTAGTTTTAAATATGTTTTCTAAAATGATACAAGAAAGTTATAAATGCCAGTTCTCACATAGAAATAGTAGTTCACTGGCTTAGATGAATCTTTAACTATTTTTAGTGCTGGAAGCTTTTTGTTGCTGGTGGCTTTAAAAGAACAATGGAAGTAATTAACATGTAAAATGGTGCCTCCATTACTAACTATAGTAAAGCTTTGACCTTGAAGGCAAATAAAAACTATTGATTAGAATATCTATGAAAATATCTAGAATATCTATGAAAATGATTCTTTATTCAGCCCTCTCCAGATCTGAAGAAGCTAAAGATACTTCCTGATTTGACTCAATTCTTATATATTATCTTTCATCCATCCATTAATTTTTTAATTAAATTCTCAACATTTAGGTTCCTACCACTTGGCAAACCAGTTGATTAAAATTTAAGACTAATAAATAACAAGACCAACAATAATAGGTAACATTCTTTAGGCCGAGAGCCTTGGACTCTAGGGTACTGATTAAAGGTGAGCCAGCAAGTTTCTACACCCTGAGATGGAATCTGCACTCTGCTACCTACTGACTGACTTGAGGCAAGTTCTTTATTCCTCAGTTATCTGTAAAATGGAAATACAATAAGAGCTCCCATTCTATAGGTTTATTGGGTAAATTAAATAAGATAACATTCAAAAAAGCATTTTGAACAGTGCAAGTATCATGGTAAGTGATCAGTAAGCATTAACAATGATTACTTATTGTTTCGGTTATTTAATTTTTAATCTTTATGTACATGAGCTTACCAGTGTACACTTAAACAGGTAGCCATCTGAAATGAGATGGATTATAATTACGTACTTCTTTAGGAATTAAAATGGTGAGTTTCCACAGTATAATGTCTTTTTGTCTTAATGTGTGAAATATAGCAGTCTTATTCTCTCTTACAAATAATAATAGATATAAAATAATCATAGCTATATAATTAATGGTAGGTTTGTATGAATTATTTATGAATGCATTATGATTGTCTGCATTTTATAGGTGAAAAACAGAGGCACAAATGGTTATAAAACTTGTTTAATATCACACAGCTAATAAGCAAAGGAGACACAGGCCGTGTGACTGGTATCTGTGTTGCTATGCTGTCTCCGAGCAGGGCCACATAGCCTTTCTCCAATTTAAAGATCACTCAAAAAATCACATATGAAGTCCAGCTTTGAGAGCAATTTACTCAAGGCAACCGAGTCCTGAAAGCAGATAACAGCTCCAATCTTCTATGTAAAGCAGCTGTCTCTTTGTATCTGGAATAATTAATTAAAATAGGTCATTCCGATCTATAAAGCTGTAGATCTGAATTCTGATTGCTTTACAGATTAATTCTCTAGACTTACTGCCATGATCATCAAAGTGCTTTTGCTAATATTTCCCAGATCTGAACTTTGGGAAATCAAATGTACCTCCCTTTATTTTCACATTGTAAATTTCAGGCAACCTTCTTGATAAAGTAGAATTTAGGTCAAATCTCTCATATTCGAGCAGGTTCTTTGTATATAGAATAAGAAAGTAAATTAAGAAGGAAAGAGAAAGACCTCAATTTATCTTAATCTTGTGTTGTATGAGCCTGGGTTGTGCTAGATGAAAAATGCATACATATACATAACAAATGGAAATTGCTACTTGACTAGAATCTCAATTCAGCATGTTATTGCAAACTGTGAATGTACCTAAAGTTTCATTTCCCCCCACCCCAGAATAATGAAACGAGCACACATTTCCCCGTTTTCTATTCTTTCCTTTTCTTTTTTTCTTCATTTTTTATTTTTTTCACTCAGCAAAAGATATTCAAATAGACATAACGTTGGCTCTAGGTAAAATAAATACTGGTACCTTTACATTTTTGGTACTTGTCCCTATCAAAATCAAACAAAAGTTAAGCAGGAAAAAGTCCTGGTTTTCTGTCACTTAGATGCTGTGCCCATAGTCAACATTTTAACTTGATAATGAGGAGCTATGTAATCTGCTGAATAATAATATTAGCATAAAAACACAATAGAACGTGTCACAAAATGCCTAGCAAACATTATAGCATGTTGTGTAGAGCTTTAATTAACGTATTTGTTAAATGCCAATTCTTTGAATAGGCACTATCAACAAAGGAAAGACTTTCCCTAACACAGATAATGCAGATTGCTTGCCTTCTTTAACAGAGACTTTGACAGTTATACTATTCAGCTCTGTAATTCTGCTGGGAACCAACTCCCATCCTTCTGCCACCCAGGATTTCAAAATCAGAATGAGGAGAAAGTCAATAGCTTTTATTGCTCTACAATTTATTCCGAGGCAGGAGTTGTAAATGTATGTATATACAGACTGGGGAATTTGCATGCTGAATGCCTCCCTTCTCTCAGTTTTTGTATGCATACCCCTGTCCCTGTCATTTAATTTGCATTTATTCTCCAATCAAATTTGTTTCCAGGGTGCCTCACTTGTGTGAATGAGAAGCAGAGTAATTACAGTTAAGTAAAATAGTTTTATGAATGAAGGCACAATTTACACCGATGTGTGTGGTTATCACCTCCCCTTCTCTTGTTTAATATTCAGACCTGTCACTTTGCATGCAAGCTCTTGGAAAAGACTCCAGAAGCCAGTTATACCTCTAATAAATCACAGCAGATTGTACTGCTGTGGACTTCGTTGGGATTGAGCAGAAAAGTCTTAATAGGTAGGCTAAGATACAAAAGCTTGATTTGTGATTGCGTATAAAGGACAAAGAATTTGGAACTGACAGGTAAAATGAAGGGAGAAGGTTAAACTGAAAAAAACATATTTTGATTTTGAAGAAGCTTGAATTTTATTTCAAGTATTCGCTATAGGATTCTGTCTTTTGAAACTCCTGGTTCAGCTCTTGAACGCAGAGGAGAAAATTTAGGAAGGAACTCCTTGTGACCATAGAAACAATACTGAAGCTTGAGATTTTTCAAGTGATATCAGGTATAAATTTTTGAAAATGTTACAGCATTTATTCATAATCTATTTAAGTTGATCAACTAGGAACTACTTTTGACTTCCTAGACATTTGTAAGTTTTTTTTTTATTGTTAAATTTATTAGGGAGACATTGGTAGGTAAAAATTACATAGGTTCCTTGATTAGTTCACTCTCTCAAGCCCTTAAACCAGTTTTCCACAGGGGGTGATTTTACTCCTAGGGCACATTCAGCAGAGTCTGAAGACAATTTTATTTGTCACAATTGGTCAGGAGACAGTGTTACTGGTGTGGAATTTGTAGAAGCCAGGGATGCAGCTAAATATTCTACCTTGTTTAAGACAGCCTTTTGCAACAGAGTGATCTAGTCCAAAATGTCAATAGTACTGAGGCACCGTGTTTAAGACAGCCTTTTGCAACAGAGTGATCTAGTCTAAAATGTCAATAGTACTGAGGCTGAGAAACTATCTTAATCCCTATTTGCACACCTGTCTCCCTCCTCCCATTCCCATTCCATCACTGCTCTTTCTTGAAGATGATCTTGCTACTTGACTCCTATTTCACAGACAAAATAAAGGCTATCCATGAGCTCCCTCAACTCCTCTGATTCATCTGCAAACTTGTTTGCACTTAAAATCCCTCCCTTTAAAGCCCCTACCCTCATTCCTCTTGCCTTGAAAAAGAGAAACCCCTTTTGCTTTTGAAGGCAAATTGATTTGTGTTCTAGATTTCAGCCTTTCCTATCTCCTAGGCATTTCTTCATCACTTATCTTTTTATCTTTCTCTTTACCCCAAATCTTTCTTTTATTAGTTCAAGATTCATCAACTAACTATGTAATAAATTCTTCCTTTGACTGTAGGTTTTCTCTTTCCTTCAAATAGGAGTTTTCCCAGAGTAACTTACAGTTATTATCTCTATTTTCTTATATCTGTATTCCATTAGTGCCCCGCATTCTTTTCCAGCAATTAGCCCTACTTTACCTATTTATATCAGTTAGTTATTGCTGTGTAACAAACCACCCCAGAATTCAGTGGCTTAACCAAATAAGGATTTATTATTATTTACAAATCTATAGAATATGTGAATAATTCTAGTGTCAGTTGGACTCATGAATTATCTGTTGTCAGTTGTGTGTCTCCTACGCAGGATATTAAGAGAACGAGTCGGAAGGGAAGCCTTTTCAGTCCTAGGTTGGAACTGGCACATGCTGCTTCTAGTATGAGTCACAAGGCCAGACAAATACAAGCGGTAAGAAAATAGACTCTCTGTCTTGATGGGAGGAGGTCATAGTCATATTGCAAAGGGAATTGATACAATCAGGGACAGATAATCAGAGCCATTTTTGCAAGCAATCTCCCAATTATATTAAAATTACTCACAATCTAATATTCAAAATCAACCCAAATTTCACTATTCTTTTTCCTTGATTTTGTGGCAGCTCTTGACAGTGACTATTTCTTTCATCTAGAAATTTACCCTCATATCTACCATAATACCATTGTCTTTAATTGTCTTTCTGACTCTCTGATCACTCTTAATAATCCTCGATTATTTCACCAGAACTGATAAAGACTGTTGGTTCTAGCATTTCTATTCTTAGTCCTCTTTTTGGTCTATAAACATTTATTTGGCAATCTTATCTCAATTATGTTTTTATTTGTCACTTGTATTTGACACCCAAATCTAAATTTCTAGCATAGTACATTTTCATTAGTTGTAGACCTATGTCTCTATCTGTATATTGGAAATCTTTACCTGGAGACATAATTTATTATTCTTCCATTACTTGTTTCTCCTCAATATATTTAGTTACCTAGCCAGCTATTTTTCACTACTCCTTTTCTATCTTTACTTCCAAATCTTTAAGCACTATACTCCAATTTGGTGGTCCATTAAATTCTATTGATCTATATCAACAACTTAATTAAACAAATATTTATCCAAAGCTTACCATATGCCAGCCCTCATGAAACTTAAATTATATACCATACACTATGCTAGTTGATGATAAATGCAATGTAAAGACTTAGATTTGGGAAAGAGAAAGGTAGGAAGTACCAGTGAATATTGTAATTTTACTTCAGGTGATTAGGAAGATCCATGGAGGAGATGATGTTATGAAAGACCTAATGGAGGTGATAGAATGAAACTGTCTGGCTAGAGCATTCCAGGCCAACAGAAAAGCAAGGGCTAGGACCTGTGTAGCAGGTTGTGTAGACATTCTAGGAACAGTGAAGAAGAAAGTCTGACCTATAAGTGGGGGAGGGCAGTACTCATTGTCTAACATTTTGGTAAAAGTAAATTTTAATAATCATTAGATATTTGTATATATATTCTATTAATATTTAGAATCTTTTATGGGGGAAGCCGGAATGGCTCAGTGAGTTAAGCGCTCACTTTGCAACGCCGGGGACCGAGGATCGAATCCCGGCCCCGGCCCGTGCAGAACCATATGCTGAACTGGGGAGTTCCCCTGGTTCAGTTCTCTCCCTGTCTCTGTATCTCTCTCTCTCTGTCAAAAAAATAATAAAATAAATTAAAAAAAAAAAAAAGAATCTTTTATGCCCTTCTCATCTATAACACAGTAACTTAGCAGGTTTTTTTGTCTCTTATTTCCTGCTCACACTCAACATCCCAAGTTGATAACTTTGTCATCTAAACTCCAAATTATTATTTTAAAATTACTAGTATTTACATTTAACTGTTTTGCTCCAAAAATCCTTTAGGAATTCTTTTTTGGTAGGAT
>PVKE010031841.1:0-18810 GCA_004027555.1 Craseonycteris thonglongyai
TGCAGTCTCATTTTTATAGGAGTCAGCCTGTACCCTAATTCACACCAGGGAAAATTGGGAATCTAAATTATTTGAATACCAAGTATATCTGTCTAGCCACGCATTTGAGCTAAAAGTGAGAAAGTAGAAACTGTCACTTTAAAAAGAAGAGAAGTACGGATGTGGAATTGTATACCTGGAACCTAGTAACTTTACTAACCAATGGCACCCCAATAAATTTTAAAATATTAATAAAAAAAAGAGAAGGCGGTCCTCAGATGAGGTAGTGAGGGTTTTGAAATCTAGTAGCTCCTCTCAAAGCACAGCTAAGGAAATCCACGGGAATAAGTAAAATCACATTCAGTTTGAGAACACTTTATCTTAACAAAATAAAACAAATTATGAAATTATTTATTTATTTCAATAGTCTAGAGGTAATAATAGAAGGTCACTTGATCTATTTAAGAAAAAAATCCCATAAAAGGAAACTCACTAGAAAAATAAATGGCCACATGCCCAGATATTTAGTACCAAATACCAGAAAAGAAAACCACATAGGAGACAGGCAGTAAACTTTACTGGTTAAGAGCCCTGACCCTGAAGACAGATAGACTAGTTATGCATCTTAACTCTCCAATTTCTAGCTGTCTGACCTTGAACTCTTACCTAGATTCTCTAAGCCTCAGCTGCCTGTTTCAGTTTCCTGTGGATTAAATGACACAATGCACAATGTATTTAAGGCAATACCCATATCATAGCAAGATTTCAGTGAAGGCGGTCTAAAATCATTACCACCTGATTATGAAAAGGTTGCTATTAGAAGCCAGGTGTCCTAACCTTCGGCCTTCTATGAGACTAACTTCTTTCTCAGGCTGGTGAGCCACACAATGTTCAATGCCTTGGGTTTCAAGGAATGGCAGCGGTCCAATCAGGAATTTATTGATTTACCCAGTGTGTTGATATGCCATAGCATGAAGTGCATGATTAATGTCATAAAATAAATATCCTGACTTAACACTCCGATTCACAGATTTTCTTAAAAACAACTTCTGGATTTTCGAAGCCAACTTCTATTTCCCTGTGCTATGTACATTAAATAAGGCACGCTGGATCCGTAAATGGTCATTTCCTAATGGTGTAATATTGGGCAAGTTCCCACACATCTGTGAAACTAGTTTCCTCATCGGTAACATGAACATCATAATATCCACCTGTTGGGTGACTTTGTGTATTAAATAATAAACACAAAATTGCAATGCCTAGCACACCAGAAGCAACCAGATAATGGACAATGGAAACTTTCTTTTCGGTAAAGTACTGTCCACTATTATAAGACAACGACACCCTCACATGAGTGAAACCCACTGGTGATAGGGGCACATGTGCTTTTTTCCTCATCATGCTAATGAGTTACAGTGACCGCTCTAGCATGTTCTCTTCCAATCTCCATCGATGCCAAAGCATTATTTTTGCAAGCCTGCTCTCCAGGGATGGCACGCATTTATGAGCATAGATTCTCCCTTGCGTGAAGCTTCATACCTCAATGAGACGGTATCCACAGTGTTGTTTCTTATTAGTGCCACTTCCTATCCAACTAAGCTGACCACTGCAGACTTGGCTAAGTGATCATTACAGCAGTGTGTGTCACCCAGCATCCTCCAAGACTTTAATGACTTCACAAAACTAAAATTAAGTTTGCAAAGAAGATGCCCTCTTAGCCTTCAGGGAGCTGATTGGGACAATTAGTGTCATCGACTAACCCAAAGTCCAGGATGGAGTGAGGCCATTTCTCTTTCAGCCATGAAGAGGAAATGAGCCTAAAACTAAAAAATACGCTTCAAGCAGTAGGAAAATTGAGACTTTTCTTTTCTGGATTAAAAATAGAATCTTTCCTCCCCCACCTACAATTGAAATTCCTCAGCCCATTTCTATCAGAGCAGAAGATACTTAGCATTGCTTCTTTTCATCCATTGTTTCATCTTTACTTTGAAAACACTCCATTTCACCCAGGCTAACATGTTAATAGTGTTTCCTTTTGCAGGTTTCTGATTTATTAGTCTGACCCCATTTTCTAAGATGATTTTTCTCAGCTATGGGGCTGCTTGCTGAGAGCATCAAATTCACTTGCCCCATTCCCTGATGTCACAGTCCCTAGAGCCATCCCAGCTGCATCTAGTGGGCACTTCTGGGCACCTCATGAAATAATCAGTCCTGCTGCCCTTCTTCACTCAGGCCCCAGGGGAGTATGTAGGACCAGGTCATGCTGCTTAGTGGTGACAGAACCAAGACCAGAAGCCATCATCTTTGTTGTGACCACGCAGAAGAGAGCCCTTGCACCTCTATAAATCCAAAATTCAATCAATCAATCAATAAAGTCTTAAGAACACCAATTGAAGTGTTCTACTGGGTAGCCTCATGTGTGAGCGGGGACCTCAAAGAAACCAAAATGTTTTTATAAAAAATTGTGTGTTTATTCTTACATGTTTAAACCTAGTTGCCTTCTAAGTCCTCTCCATTGGATACAGTATACCTATCGAGACATTTTTTCCACTGCTCAAAACAGTTTTTGAACTCATCCATTTTGATGCCTTTTAGCATTTGTCTTTTTTTTTTTTTTCACCTCTTCCACGTTAGCAGAATGGTTCTCTTTGAGGGCATTTTTCATCGAGGAAACAAAGAAAAGTTGCTCAGGCTGAAATCAGGTGACTAGGGAGTGGGGCATGGAGGTCACACCATTTTTGGTCACATACTGCTGAACACTCAGCGCAGTGTGGCAGGTGCATGGTCACGCTGCACGTTGTTCGTGTAAATCACCCATCATGAAATGGGCAAACGCATCGAAAGAGTCTCCAAAAAAAACATTCACTGAAGCCAAACGCAGCCTCTCACAACCATTCCAGCTAGAGCTGGTACACGAATGCAGATGGGGTCCTAGGACCCTCACCTCACGGGGGAAGCCTGTACTGCAAGGTGCCACCCTCCAGAAGGAAATTCTAGTTTTGGGGGGTCCTCCCTTGCAGGCATGGCCTAATTCCAGGCCTCCCGGCTATGCTGTAACATCCCCTTGTAAAGTCTTGACTGTCTTCTGTTTGTCATTTGGGGTCTTTTTTTTTTCCCCTCTTTCTTTGAGGATGTTTCTTACTTTGTCCTGTAGGATTGTTTGCTGCTGGCTGGCTGTCCAGGCTGAGAGCCCGGGCTGAAGCAGTGCCCACTGTGTAATCACCACAGATTATGTGACTGAAAAGGGGGCTTTTTAGATCATTACTCACTGAGTTGGACAGTGTTCAGGCTGTTTGCAGCTACCTTGAAACAAAGGCAATGATAATGAGGCGTAGAGTGTTACACATTTTAGTTCATCATCTCCACAGCAGGTTTTTATAGAGGAATGTGATCGGTGTTCAAATTGTATCCATCCATCCACCCTGAGTCCATTTATCTCTGCCCCACTGGGCCTTCTATTACCCCTTCACTCCTGTTTCCTTCTCTGAACGGCCACTGTACTTCTCCTTATATCTCCCATGACAGTTCTTTCCAGCCACATCACGTTTGTCTTCCCTATGAACTTACAAGTTCTGTGAGAACAGTCTCCATGCCCGCCTCATCCACAGAGCCTTCTCAGGGCCTGGCACAGCCTTCACCAAGTGCTTAGCAAACCATGGACACTCAATATATCCAGGAGAGTGGACACTACTCTAATTCTTCATGGTCTGAAACAGAATCTTACCATATCCAAAGCAAACCAATTAAAGCCCTTCCTAGGAAAGGTTTAACGGAATGGTCTTAATTTATATATATTTGAATCTATGCAATTGGCAGGACAAGTTCATATAATTTTTAAAGTAGTTCATTTTTATGTCCAGAAAAATAGCAAGCAACATTCAAATGCAACAGTGATGGCAGAAGCTGTCAACTTCAAAGTGTGTTAGATATACAAATAACCAATATTAAAAACAAACACTGAGTTTATCTGGATACATCTCTTTAAAAAGAAAATCAGTTGGGAAGGCCCTCTGCTCTTATATCAGATAGGGCGGAAATACATTTTTCTAAATATGAAGAATAAATAAAAGCATTCCTCTTTTTTAAAAATTTGATTTAGAGCTAAATTGTTCTTTGGCATATGTTTCTGCAATACTTTTCCTTATCTGGGTTCGAGCAAAAGTTTAAAAGAATTAGTGAAGCTTGTTAAACTTATGAATTGTTTTTCTAGGTAGAAAAAATAAGGAGGTGATTTCTCTAAACTTTAAAAAAAAAAATTTTTTTTAACCTGGAAAACTGCTTTCTGGATGGTTTGATCACATGAACCAACAAATCTCCAAACATTCCCATTCCCAACTAAAGATAATAGCATGGAGATCCATCATTACTATGCTGACAATTTGTCTATTTTTAAAAATCCAAAATTTTCTGGTAATGAAATAGCCACCATGTGGTCAAGACAAGCCTCTTTCAGACCTAAATGCTATTATTTCTTTTTTTTTTTTTTTTATTCTGCATGTCTTTTGTCCTTCCTTCCTTGGGTCACTTCCCCATTTCAGGCTGCAAACGTTGCTCAAAGGCTAAGACCATATTGCCAACAGTTCACTATAATTGGAGGCAGTAGGTGCTTAAGCACTGGTTACCTGATGAGGAACATCGCAATAACAAGCTCAGTTTGTAGATCAGCACTAACAAGGCCATGGTCCTCGAACCATGAGGGGACACTTGCTCCGTTCCATGACAATAGGCCAAATGCCTTGGCCTGTGCTGTTGCTCACCCAATGGGAGATGGGAGAGGGGAGAGAAAAAGTGGGTGCTGGTCATAAGGATTATGTGCATGACTGGTTCAAGTCCCCAACACAATCAGGGTTGGGAGGTACAACCAAACATTGTTAAACCCAGGTGGAGTTCAAAGTCAAGCAGGCACAGTGAAGACAGGACTCATGGTTCTCACCCCTGTGTCTTTGTCTAATGCACCCAAGTGACTCATGAGCACTGAGCATCAAACACACTCATTGTGCAAGTGAAGAAGGCTATCCACGTCATTTAGTGGGGTACAGAATTTGAAAGAAGAAAAGGACCCTAGCTGATAATGACACCCACTACTGAACTGAAATTCAGTCTGGTGGAGCAGTACATATGAATCACTTCAGAATTTTATTAAAATCATTTCTGAGTCAGTAGCTTTGGTGCGGGACCTGAGATTCTGCATTTGTAGAAAGCTCGCAAGTGATGTCAAGGCTGATGGATCCTTGTACCTCACTTTAAGTAGCAAGATTCGAGAGTTGCTCAGGTTGGTGTGTGCATAGAAATCCTGACCTCAGGAGGTCAGAGAGTCAGGAAGGTTTGAAGAAACTGACAGATCATAGTAAGATCATCACTTTTTCAGGAATCTGGAGATCAGACTCACTCATAATCACTCAGAGAGAGAGGTTAGGAGTTTCATTGAGTGCTAAGGGCTCTGGGTCACATGCTCTTTTGTCTCCACTTCCATGACCAGGGAGCCAAGGGACTGAAGGATACAGGGCAGGGGGCTGCTCTCGTGGGCATGGGCAAAGAGAAGTCGATGTAGCTAGTGCTAAAGGGACAGGTGTGGTGGTCCAGATAGCAGGATAGAAGTTGGTGGCAGTCAAGAAAGTAATAGGTACTCAAATGGATCTCAGATCTCTGCTGTAAGGCTAAGATCAGAATTATATAGTTACTGGTCAAAGTTTGGCACATAGCCTACAAATCATTTACACAAAAGTCAGTGGATTAGGGGGGGGGTCTTGTGGGCAGTCTTCCTCATCTCAAATACATTAAACCGCAGCCCTGGACACCATTGACTTTAGGAGGGTGGAATAGCTCTGAGGTAACTCGAGGTGAGATATCTATTTTTCCCTGTCTAGCTGAGATCTCTTATATAAAAGGCGACAAGGCAGCTGAAATTGAGCTTACAGAGTCATGTTCACAGGAGTTCTACAAATGAGGGTGACTCAGCCATGAGCTCAACAGAGAATAAACAGAGAGACAAATTTATATTCATATATAGATTGATTAAGGCATTTGTCAAATATTTGCCAAGAGAGTTTTCCCTGGTCTATGTAAGGCATAGTCCGTTTTTTGTTTGTTTGTTTGTTTTTTGTTTTTTAAGGACTCATTTCATCAGTAAGTTTGATGAAAGTTTAAATATAAAATGCTTCAGATGAAAATGTACATTAATTAGTTCTGTAGCTTTCAAGATAGTTCAGCTGATCCCTTTTCTGGGCTAAGTACTATTAGCGTGCAAATAAAACTAAGGTTCTTTGGTATTGTACCCAGGAGACACTAATAGTCCCATCAGAATTAGAAATGTAGCTGTGAAACATCTCCAGAGAATTCCCAGCATCCTGACACCCTCGGCTGACATGAACATTCTGACCACGGACACATGGGAAGTTGGACCAAACATCCCCAAAATAAATTTAGAATGTACTCTGAACTTGAAGGAAAGATGGAAGATTCTCAGGAGTCATAAACAAATAGGGAAGTCAAGGTCAGGGCTGGGAGATGGAGCAGGAACTGTGGTATCCCTAAGTTGTACAAAGAGAGGATGGCTTAAAAGGCCAGGCCTTGAGTCTTGGCCTTGGACCTTGGCCCAGAAAAGAACCAGAACTTAGCATCTGGCCCACAAGGGTGCTCAGACTTCAAAGAGAGAACAGAAACAACTTTCTTCTGCCCAAACAAAGCTTAGTCTCTACCCTAAGCAGACTTGAATTATTAAAATGTGAAAACCATAGCAAAAAAGAAATCTATAAGTGATTCTTGCCACTACCATCTTCAATTCAGACTATTCTAAGAAATAGAAAAAAAAAGCCAAATTTTGTATGCTCTTGATACCCAAAGGATAACATAAACAAAGCTGCAAGACAACCTGCATGCTGGAAGAAGATAAGTGAATATACATAAAAGGTAGAGTAAGTATTAAGAATACACATAAAGGACTTATAAAAATCAATAAGAAAAAGCACAAAATCCCATGCTAAAATGAACAAAAGATACATATTGATATTTCACCAAAACCAAGTCCTCAGATTCCAATAGATATGTGAGAATTTGCTCAATTGAAATAACATTAAGGATGCAAATAGTAAAAAGTTTGAGACCAGCAGTGGGTTAAGATATGACAAAATATTCATGTACTGTGGGTGGAAGGAGAAGTAGGTACCAAACTTTTGGGGAGCAAATTGGTAACATCTAGTAATTGGGAAGATACAAATGCTCTCAAACCCAGTAAATGCACATCTAGGTATGTAAGTTCTCTGTAGAAATGTTTGCAACAGTAAAAAAAAAAAAAAAAAAAAAAAAAAAGTTCATAGACAAAGAACAATTACTGTATTTTCCGGCGTATAAGACGACCCCCTAACTTTACAGTTAAAACATAGGTTTAGGCCTATATTCGCTGTATAAGACTACCCCCCACTTCTGAGGCTGTAGTCTTATACAGCGAATATAGGACTAAACCTATGTTTTAACTGTAAAATTAGGGGGTCGTCTTATACGCCCGGTCGTCTTATACGCCGGAAAATACGGTAATAAACAAATGTTGGTATTATCTATTTGTAGTATTTTATTCTTTTCGCCTTTAGAAAAAAAATCTGATACAACTACATTATAAATCTTGTATTTTCCATTAGGGAAATAGATATATAGATTTTTTTCCCTGTGTTTTCTGTATTTTCAAAGTATTTTATATTTTTAAATACATGTGTATTATAAAGTCTGCCAGAGATATACATATTGTCAAAGGAGGACATATAACCATAAGACAGAAACCCATAAAAAATAATAAATGCTTATTGTTTTTCACCACTCAGTTTTTAAAGTGATTTTGTTTTGCCTTAAGAGTTAATATATGCATTCACCATATATTACATTTTTTAGAGTGGAGAAAGGTCCATGCATTCAAGCAAAAGTGACCTTCCAACCTAGACACCACATGTAACAACCCCAAGCCTCTATTATCAACATCACCATTATTTTGGTGACATTGCCTTATTTTATAGACTGCTCTATAAGACCAAATTTGGGGGTGGAAACACTCTGACATGAAAATAATACCAGGAAAACTACATTTGGTTAAAAGTTTCCACTTTTCAGCAGTTATAACTTACGAATGTCTCAGCAATTCTGCCTCGTGTACTCAACATATTTATGAGTTTTTATTCCTCAATTGTAATCAATCTTAATTTCCCAGTTCCGGAAGAGACATTTTTCCCTTTCCCAAAGACAAAGACCTCAAGAAGCGTTTTGTCAGCTCTTAGCCCTTCCCAGATCCAACTGCAAAAAGCCTCTAAATGCATATGATTTCCGGTCTAAAGGAACCTTCCGTGTAAGATGGACAATTCAGGCAATGGATTTCAGTTATTGAATTTATTCGCTTTATCACATCATATCACATCATGAAGAGAGAGAGAGCAAGGTTTTGGGGGGTTTTTTGCTGGTTTTTTTTTTCTTTCTTCTACTCCCCAATCCCATTCTCCTGTTTTTAATAGTGTCTGTCAGAAGGAGAGCTATCAAGAGGCGACTATGCAAGTTAATCAGTCAGGGCCAGAGCGCCCAGGAACTGTTTGTTACAACAGCAAAGGGAACGGAGCGTGCATAATGAAGCCTCCCAGCAGCAGACTAATTAATACCTCTCTCTTCTTTGAAGAAAATGACCCGATATTGAACTCCAGTGGATTATACAACACTTTAATTTACTATCTGCTAAAAGCATGACTACTTTACAGAATGCATTCCTATTTATTCACTCTCTGATAATACCAGTAGTCATTCACATTGGAACCTCTCCCCTACCCCCCCGCCTGCCACAGTTTTAAAAGAAACTCAACTAGGGCAAGTAGATATTTAATAGATGCCATTATCCTCCCGCCTCTTGTTCTTCCCCAAGGAGAGCCCATATGCAGAGAATGTTGTGTGTTGCTGGCACGCAGGAGCAGCCAGTAACTTTTATTTGTTGCTTTCTCTGTCCCTCCCTCCCCTTCTCCTTGTGTTCTTAGTGGTAAAATGTTTGCAAAGATATGCTTTCCAGACAATTCACAAAATAAGCAGAAGATAAACACCCTTAGAAAAAACTGGGGAAATCTCACTTGGTAGTCAAATGAACAAACGGCTGAGGAATTACGAGAGGCAACTTGGCAAAGTCAGTCCTCACCTCATTTTGTTGCCCGTCACGGGAACTTGAAAAATCTTGACTCCTGGGCCTTTTCCTCACCTGTCTACTAAGGAGCTAAGTGGCCTCAGATGAATTTTCCAGCTCAAAAATGATGCTGCAAATAGCCCTGTTCCTAGTGTTGCCAGATGTGGCAAATAGAATTAGACATGTCCATGCAATATTTGGGACATACTACCCTAAAAATTATGCATTGCTTACCTGGAATTCAAATCTAACTAGGTGTCCAGTTTATCTAGCACGTGCGCACACACACACACACAAATACACACACACGTTCCCATTTTGAGAAATGCATAAGTCATGCTATAATTTAACTTCCAGGTCTGGATTTTTCTACAGATCCATTGTTTCCTCACTATGTTACTCCACAATTTCTTTAATGTGTCTACTTCCCTGTCTGTAAAATATGATGATGATAATAATAATAATAGTAGCTTCCTCATAGGCTGTTGTGAGGAGTAAACTAAATAACCTATACAGTGCTTAGCACAGTGCCTGGAATACACTATGTATCCAATAAATGCTTGTATTATTATAATTATTATTACTGTGTGCATTGAAAAAAGTATTTGTTGGGTGAGCAAACAAGTCAATAAGCAAAGTTTAGACTTTGTCAGGATAGAAAATGTCTTTGCTAAGCAAGGTAGAAGGGGAAGGAAGACAAGCCCATGAATAAATTGAAAATCCTTAAATTACACTGTAAGATTTTCCTGTAATCCTTTAATAATAATTACCACCAGGCTTCAGAATGAGGAAAGCTTACAGAATTTTCTTGTAATAATTTATATGTTTCATTTTTCATTTTAATTAGAAATAAAGAGCAAAAAGAATTAGAGTGAAACAATAGAGATAAGCCCAAACAAAACAAAAAGAATAAAATGAAGAAAGAGTATATATGTAAATTAAGAACACATTTATTATTAACTCTTTTTTTTAAAAATTGACCATGACCTCTACTAAAATATTTTAGTCTGGAGGGTGGCTTGCAGTCCCTTTCCAAGATTACCTATTCCTAGAGAAGAGCCAACATTAAGTCCTTCTCTTAGAAGTGTCCTATCTTCCTCTCGCACCTTCATTTCATCAAGAAGTCTCCTAAGAACCCCTCAACACTAACACAAAGGCTATAAAATAACATTTTCCTCTTGGCTGGATGCGAAAACCAGAACTGCAGAAAGGTTCTCAATGAAAATTGTCTGAATCATTATCAGCTCATTCTACCTGCTGACCAGAGAGATAAAAAATAACTAATAAGGTAAGGTGACCAGACGTCCCGCTTTTGGCGGGACAGTCCTTATTTTTAACAATTTGTCCTGCGTCCCATGGCGTTTTAAAAAAAGTCCCGATTTTGGGAAAGAATGCACCGGAACGGTGGGAGATAGACCAAATCTTTAATCAAGAACGCCTCCCCCCTGGTCAATGGTGTCCCGCTTTACCAATGTTAAAATCTGGTCACCTTATTAATGGCTCCAAGTCTTCCCTTCCCCCAGCAGTTTTGAAGACCACACCTCTTTTCCAGGAGCCAGGATCAGCATAAATGATTCATTTTCCTTATATACTCATGCCTTGGTACTTGACTGCTTTGAAACTCCTTGGAAGTGGTACTAGACCCATTTTGATTTGAAAATTTTGCCCTGTACTCGTTTGTTTGGTACTCATCGTGCCTTCTGGACCCAATTAATGACGAGTACTGAGGTGTTGCTCTAACTGTTATTAATAGGTATTTGAGGGTGTTCGATAACCCTCAAATGAGTTCTTTTTCTTTATCTGGCCTCCAGAGATTAATTATCCCTGCCAATTCAAATCGGCCTTCCTGTTAACAAATCCCCCTAGGTCTCTTTCCCTAACTCAATCAGATAAACTCCAGATTCCAACATCTTAAGAAAATTTTGTCTGCATTACATTGCTGCTTAATAGTGCAGCCTCTAA
This sequence comes from Craseonycteris thonglongyai, assembly GCA_004027555.1. Taxonomy (NCBI): domain Eukaryota; kingdom Metazoa; phylum Chordata; class Mammalia; order Chiroptera; family Craseonycteridae; genus Craseonycteris; species Craseonycteris thonglongyai. Next base: position 11,081 of record PVKE010031841.1, read on the forward strand.
AAAAAATATATGGATGTCTATAAAGTTTTCCATTTTTTCTCCTGTTTTTTAATAAGAGACCAGCCTGACAACTTTATGAACTTCAGGAGTGCACGCTGATGTTTGTGTGGATAATTTTCCCAGGGATGATAGGAAGTCTGTTCTAGTCACCACATTCCCATTTTTAATAATAAAAAAAGGAACTTGAAGCAGTCATGCAGAGGACCAGATTCAGTCAGTTTGGTATATTATCAACTACCTAAAAATAAGTATCACTTTAAAACTATGGGAACAAAAAGAATTCATGTGAAGCTATTTTTAAAACCTAAGTTTATTAATACTATAAAGTTACAGTGTTTCATATTATTTTGAAAAGAAGAGAAAGATGCATAGTCACCTTTAAAGCTTGAAAGTTCCCAAACAGGCAACACAATGAAGACAATGGATTATGGAGTTAGATGGATCCTACCCTATTACTTATGATTATTTCTGAGCCTAAGTTTCTTCTGTAAAAGGCAAGTAATAATGCCTGCCTCAGAGTTTGCTGCTTGATTAAAAGTAATAATGTATATGAAACCACTAAGAATAGTGCCTAACAGTTAGTAGGTGTTCAGGAACTGCTAACTCCCATCATGCTCTTCTTCAGCATTCCCTTCTGAAATGAAAATATAACTGAGGAGGCCACTCCTTGGTCTCTTTATTACTTTCTAACCTGTTTGTTATTAACCTGGCAGAAACGTGAACAGGGAAAAAGAACAAGCACGTAATAGGAAGGAATCAATAACTTATCATGAGGAGAGATGAATCTTGTCAAAATTCAGCACAGAATATGCTAGGAGCAAAGTTTATTCTTAGGCCTAATTAAACTTGCAAAGTTTATCTTTTCTTCTCTCTCATAATGGAATTCTTCACCCAAGACAGAGCCTACTATTACTGTGAAAATGAGTCATGAGGCTAGATCTGGAAAAAGAAAAATAATCTATGCACTGGAAGGCCTTCTAATGAGCACATGCATCTTTCTCAGCCCTGGTAACAAATCACAGGAACAGAAATCCAGGAGGGAGACCACTGTGTGAATGGTTTTTAAAGGTTCCATGGATGATTCTGGTGCCTGACAGAGGTTAGACTACTGCACTGATGTAGTCTTGGAGATAAGAAAGCTCTCTGAGAGCTGAACAAAAGTAGTAAACACCAAAATAGTCGATAATGTTGCGGTAAGTTCACACAATGACAGGTGATTACTAGAATTAGTGGGGTGGTCACATTGTAAAGAAGAAAAATGTCAAGTCACTATATTATACCCCTGAAACTAATATAACCAAAATAAGATTGTGTACCAACTATACTTAAATAAAAATATAAATTTAAAACAAAACAAAACAAACAATCTTAACTGAAAAAAAACATAGAAAGCCTGTTATAGAAGAGCCTCTTCCACTTACGGTACCTAAAAACAATGAAATAATCATGGAATCTCTTCCCTTAAAGAAAAATCCACATGGAAAAGAGCCATGTCTATTGTATTGAGGGTTTTCTCTCTATAGCCCTCAGCCCCCTCCCCCATGTACTAAAATACCAAATAGTCAACACAAGACCCAGTTTACTGAAGAAGTACATTCAGTAAAATTGTCAATGTCATCACTGCCATGAAAGAATGACCCGCATGGAGACTTAAAATTTAAATACTTCATTGACTTCTTAATAAGTTTCCAAAACATGGTGAGGTTTAATGTGGGCAAATCTTAGGAGAAAGAGGCCAGGCCAATGAACTTGCAAGAGTAACTTTGGGAAAAGACTTTTGAAGGAGAATCAGGGCTGGTAGCTCTAATCCATGGAGTCTTGTGAACCCCACAGAACTTTAAGGACTGGTTTGGTTGACCTTTAATTGAGAGGAAAACACCATAATAAAAGGCACTAAGGACAGACAACAGAGAAGGAAAACTATAGTTGACCAGACCATAGATGGAGTCTCCAAACCAAAACTATGTCAGAAGCCTAGGGGAAGCAGGGATGGCTCAGCAGTTGAGTGCTTGCTTTGCTGCCCTGGGTACGGAAGATCAAATCCCAGCCCCCATCCATGCAGACCCATATGCTGAACTGGGGTGTGCTTCCCATGCGGGAGGCCCCCACTTCAGTTTGGCTCATGTGACCCCACATTCACCTGTGTTGAACGAAACTGTGTCACAACTAATGATGTACCACTATGGAGACTGCTCTGGGTCCTCCTCCCTTCTCTCTGTCTCTCTCTGTGTCTGTCTCTCTCTGTCTCTGTCAAAAACAATAAAATAAATCTTTAAAAAAAAAAAAAGAAGAAGAAGCCTAGAAGACAGGAGAAGATGGAGTACTTTCAGGCAAAATTAGTCAAAGATTATTTTTTATTCCTTATTTGTGAGATGACAACATTGTCCTGGGATTGTCCTGGGATTGCGCGAAAGTGATAGAAAGTTATATCTTTATTATATTTCACTTCGAACCAGTGGACATGAGATGCAGATTTTGAAGGGAAAGAGGATACTTCCTGGGGTTGAAAGACTCTAAGACTTCTATCAGAAAATGAAAAGAAAACAAAAAACCCTAAAGTTTACCTGTAAAACTTGCTTACAGTCATTACTTCATCATTTGTATACATGTATTTTTTTCTCTAAAGGACTCTAAACTTCTTGTGGTTTCCACATTCTCCATGATACCTAGTAAATTCAAATATCTTGAATTTAATATGATCATAAGTCATAATTTGATCAAAAGCCACCTGGTCTGAGTTCTGAAGTCAGATAAATTTAGGTTGAAATCAACTTTATCACATATTAGCTGTATGACATTGAATAAATTAATTATCCTCTCTAAACTCAGCTACTTCATTTATAAGATCCAATTAAAAGAGATAATGTACATAAAGTACTTACCACAGTGCCTAGCAAATTGTAAGCATTTAACAAATGCTAGTCTTCATTATTTATATTACTGAGTTCTCTATTATTTCTTCTCCCACACATAATCCATGGTATTTTATGCTATACATATATCAGTCATCCAGAAACCCAAGTACATCAATAAATAAGAAAAGGACACCAATCAATCTTCCAATTTTTCTGCTCTAACAAGATCCTGGTGGTAAGAAGAAAAAAAAAATGTGCTGCAAAAATGCATCCTCTTTGTTATCAAAACAGGGTCAGTTACCAGAAGTCTTTACAAGTAAAGACAAATCTACTAATACAATGTCATTTCATTCCACCTTCTTCAAAGATTTAAGCAAAAAAAAAAGAAAGAAAGAAAAATACTCCCCTTAAAAAATATTTGAGATGTCTTGGCTTTTGAAGAAATGCTAAGAACAGAAAACATAGCTTCAGCTATCAAAAAGTAGACAATGTTTTATTACTTCTTTTTCTGCTACTCCCACTTCCTATACGAATTGAATGATATCCCAAATCACCCTGTTAAATGGTTTAGCAACACTTAAGATTCAGCAAAGACTGTTTCCACCTCTGGGAGATATCTCTCTTTCATCGTTATGGGTGACTGACACATAAACAAATGAGATGCCTAGAACTCGAGCCAGTTCTTCTCTGGTAAATATTCACACATCAAACAATTCTCTTGCCTCATTTTCATAAAGACAGTTCTGACCATATTATCATAGCTAAAGGACAAAGTTTAGAGCTCTCAAAACTCAATTGATCTGAGTTATCTAAGCCTTACTTTAAATGAAGATAACAGACATCCTTTCTCTATGTGAAAAGGTTAATCTTAGAAGAAGGGGAAAAAAAAAAAGAGAGTGAAAGATTTCCTGGTTCATTCTAAATGGGCTTTGGAGAAAGAATCACTAAGTGTGAAGTCCCTCACCTACCGCATTTCATTAATCAAAGCATTTTGTAAAACAAGCAAATGCAGAATTCTGAGAGACATTTAAAGGGCTTATCTTTTGGAAGTTAATACCCTTTGCTTAATTTATCATTGATTTCCATTCTCTTTTCCTCTCTTATACCATCACCACGAATATGGGAATATAACAAGATTCTCCTTTGTCTGGAATAAAGCTTGAATGGTTCATGCTCCAAATACCTGTGGGGTCTGTAATGTGCAGGATGTGTGTGTTTATTAGGATCCTATCAGAAACTGTGGCACTTTTACTAAAATTTATATGCCCGGCTCTGTTCCTGCCTCTGAACAGACATAGCAGGTGCGTCCTGGTATGTCCCCAACTCCGTAAATCCTAAGCATGGATGCTTTGTATTGTTCTGTTCACCAGCTACGCATCAGACAGCACATTCAGAGTCCCCGGAGCTTGAAGGATCACGCTTGTCCCCGGGCTTGGAGGAGGGCGGGCCGTGCTTCCGTCTACATGGCCCTTGTGGCTTGAATACCTGCTTGTCCAGTACAGCTGAGCCCTGCTCCCCCATCAGGGGAGGATCACCCAGCCCTGTGGCCTCCATAGCCACCTGTCTGGTCGTAAACATTCCTCTGTAATTACCCTAGAGGAGGTTCCCCAATGGCTCCATCGAGAAATGGGGAGTCTTTCTAGCTAACATCCTAAGTCCCCTTCCTCCCCTCCCCAAACTTTCTCCTCTAGACCCCTCTCTCCTCCATCTTCTAAACCCAGGGAGAATAATATTACTACACTTGTGGGAAGAGTACCGGTAATCATATTCTTCACATATAAAATACTAATTTTAATTATAGTTTTTGGTTATACAAAAGCTGTCCTGCTCAGAAGGCTATTCAATCTTGTAATATAAATAAAAATAGCAATATTTATACAGACTTCACACATGCTAGTCAGTACAGTTCACAGTTCCTCCCCTAAACAGCTCTGCAAGGCAGCTATTCCAGCCAAGAAAACAGGCCTGGATAGGTTAAGTGATTTGGCCCATGTCAAACAGTGAGCGAGTAAAACAGTATTCAAACCAGGTCTGTTCAGATGCGAAAGTTCAGCTTTTGGAAATTGCCCGCACACCACTTCATATAGTCAAGACATGAAGAAGCAAAGCAAAAATAAGATGATAGCAAAAGAAATTTGCTGAGTCCAAATTTATTTCCCTTTAAGCTTATTAGAAACCAAATCAAAAGCAGTATTTCATTCTATTTCAACAAAAGACAAACACTACAGAATAAGTTAAAATAACCTAAACTTTTGATTTGTACTACTGTGGGTAGAACATACAGTTGTTTGTGTTTAAATGAATCCTGGCAATAGAATAGAATAGAATGTACCTTCATTGATTTATGGACACTGTGTCTCTTAATAATTCACAGTTAGTAATTTCCTATTTTAACCAATCCCCTTCAATAAGAGCTTGCTGAAAACACTGAACATTATTTTCTTTGAATACCTGTGGTTAGTGCAAACGTTGCCCACCACAATAACCCAATCAGCTAAGCCTGCAGTAAATGGTTTACTTCTACCACCCACATATTTGTTCCACCCAGTAGCTTGTCCTAGGCTAGGTCAAGTTGTTCCTGTGTACTGCCCCCCAAAACTGAGTTTAGTGCTCAGTAGTCAAGATGCTATTGTTGTCTCATGTCTTCAGTTTTATAGTCATCTCTCTATTCATGAAAACCTTAGACATCTTTGACTTTAACTTCTCTCCCTATAGATCACTTTTGAAGCTTTGTAAATATGTATTAAATATGTTCATGTAAATAATTTATGCACCTCTTCTATATGCAAACCAAACAACCCACTCAGGGTGTTGTTGTTGTTATTGTTATTTAAAACCAGATCAACTCCAATTTAGGAAGAATATTTTTACTTGCCCTATAAACCAATTGCAATGGCAAAAATAACTCTCTATATGCTCAATTTCCCCTTATTTGGGGCAATTTCAAATGACTATCTCATTTTCAATAGTGCTAGTTCAATTTTTAAATATCTGATAACATATAGACACTGCTTTATTTCTGTTTACACCATGAGTACTATTTCTCTTCTCAGCACAATAATTTCTACAACTCATGTAATTAAATATGAATTATTTTGAGATCCAAGATGGCGGCATGAGAGGAGAACGCCGATAACTGCCTGGGAAGGGCCTTGTGAACAGAGGGGAATCCACAGGGGAAACCCTGAGAAGAAACCTCAACTAAGAGAACCACACAACACGGAACAACACACAAAGGTTAGAGAAAAAAGGGGAGAGCGGGAGAGGGAAAGGGAAGCAGCGGTTCGGGGGCAGACTCGGAGCGCGGCCCCGGGCTGGCAAAAACCCAGGGGGATTGGGGGACTACGGTCACAGTGGAGCTGGATCGAGGGCGGGCTGGAAGCCGAGACCTAGGGAGCGTGGAAGCCCCACAAGACTGTGGACAATTTAACATCCGAACTCAAGGGACAGCACGCAGTGCCCTAATCAGATCACAGAGCCTAAAGTGGCACAGGGACTGTGGAGCAGGGCAGCAGCACTTCCCGGCGGGCGGGGTGAGAGCAGGGCACCGGCCCACAGCAGCTCAGCACCCCTGATTTACGGAGGAGATGGACTGTGAGGGAGCGCCTTCTGAGGACAGGGCTCTTGGAGTGAGGGCTGGGGCTTGAGTGGGCACAGCTGCATTGGACGTGCTTGGAGTGAATCCGGCGGTCTCAACAGAGCCGGGAGCGTAGAGCGGCTGCCGCCCCAGCTACGGCCTGTGCGCGCAGGGCTTTCGGCGCCCCGCCCACCGGGCCGCCGTGACACCGCTGCCTGCTTGCCAGTGCGCAATTGGGCTTTTAGTGCCCCGCTTACCAGGCCTCTGCAGCGACTCTGCCTACGCGGAAGTGCGTCGCTGGGCTCTCGGCGCCCCGCCCACTGGGCCGCTGCGCATCACTGCGTGCGCGCACTGGGCTTTTGGTGCCCTGCCCACCAGGCCACCCCGCAGCGCCGCTGCCTGTGTGCGGGACCCGCTTTCGGCGCCCTGCCCACCAGGCCGCGGCAGCGCTGCTGCCTGCTCGCGAGCACGCAGCTGGGCTTTTGGCATCCCGCCCACCGGGCCTCGGGGGCCTTGCAGACCGCGCAAAACTGGGCTGCCTGCCGGGTCTCCACAGTGTCATTGCCTGTGAGCGGGACTGCACAGCCGACCAGGGCCTCTGCCAAGCCCCAGCCCATCCAAGTGCTGCCCTGAGGGCGTGCCTTACAGATACAATTGAAGGAGGGGCAGCCAGGAGGAGGAAAGACCAGAGCTCCTGCGCCCCACCCACACTGAACCACCAGCCCCCCTGCTGAAAGAGGAATCTGCTATTGTGTCTCAGGCCGGCCCTAGCTCCTACTCACATGCCCCCACCCCCGGCCACACCTTTACTACCCTGCTATCTCACAGCTAAGACAGCAACCTGAAGTGCCCCAGGACACAGAAGCTGTCTGCTTCCCCCAACCCTGTCCCAAAATCTCCTTCTCCCACAACTAAGTCCAAAAGAAAAAGTAAAGAGAAGCCCATCTGATAGGCAACCCCCCAGAGGGAAAACAGACTCATGCCTAAAGCAAAAAGAACCACATCAAACACAATGCACACCTCAGAATCCAAAGCCCCTCCAGAAGATCAGGAGCAGTCTTTAGTAAAGGACCTTGCACATTTGGAATCAAATCTAAGCGAAACAGAATTCAGGGCTGCATTAATCAAGACACTCAGAGAGCTCACTCAATGCTGGCAAAGTACCCAGACACAGTTAAATGACCTCAACAAGAAATTTTCTGAGCAAAATGAGTACTTTACCAACAAAATTGAGAAGCTAGAGCAGAACCAAAAGGAACTCCTTGAAATGAAAGGCATCATGGGAGAGCTAAAAAAAG
>PVKE010031842.1:0-18811 GCA_004027555.1 Craseonycteris thonglongyai
CCCCCCCCCCCAGCTTATTTTTCTCTTCCTCCATCACCTTCAATCTTTTTCTCTGTCTTCATCCCATCCCTTACTGATCAAACGCTGGCCCATCTTTCTCCTTTTTCTGTTTCTTTATACCTGCCTCCTCCTCCGCTCCCCTTCCCAGACCTGCTGAGCTTTCCTCTCTCTCTTCTTGCCTGTCTTTTTCTTTGTTCTTCTGAATGCAGACGAGGTATCACTGCCAGGCTCTGCGGGGTGGGGTAAGGGGGTGGGAAGTGGTTTGATTCGAGCGGCTTGACAGGTGCTCCATGTGGCCACGGGGACAGGAGGTGCCGAGGGCCAGCGTGGGACTCGGGCCCGGGGCCGCTGTCCTCACCCCAGACTCTTCCAGCCTTACCCGCTTCTCGTCGCTTACCCTCCTTTCTCTTGTTTGGCCCCCTTTTCTTTGTAGTCTTCTCTTGCTCCCCATTCCTGGGCGCCGCCTCCACCCCTGGCGGGCTTGGGCAGGAGTGGGGGGAGGGGCAGAGCGCACAGGCGGCGGGGCGGGGCCGGTCCTACCACGGCCCTTCCGCTTGAGCATCACTTGGCGCCGCCGCACCGCCTCCACCTGCCGCGGAGCCGGGGGCGGGCCGGGGCGGGGCGGGCCCCGGGGGGCGGAGGCCGGAGCCTTAGCGGCCGCCGAGCCGCGGCTGCGGCAGTCGTGCCAGCGGGCGTGGGGCGGCGGAGCTGCGATAGAGCGGGAGCCCCCCGCAGACCAGCGAGGCTCGAGGCCGGAGACCCGCCTTGGAGACCCGGAGCTCGGGGCGCGAGCCAGTTTCCTTGCGCCCGCGGGGTTCGCCCCATGGCCGGGACACCGGGCCGAGGTTCTCGGGGTGCCCCCGGGGTTTGTTACTTTCTTGGATCCCTGCTCCCCGCACTGCTGTCAGGGGCTGTCGCCTTCAATCTGGATGTGATGGGCGCCCTGCGTAAGGAGGGCGAGCCCGGGAGCCTCTTCGGCTTCTCAGTGGCTCTGCACCGGCAGTTACAGCCCCGGCCCCGGAGCTGGTGAGTCACCGCGCCCGTCCAGAGTCCCCGTGCCCGAGCCACAGATCCCGTACCCCCACCCCATCGCTCAGTCTTGCAACCCCCCGAGACTCTGCTGTCCCCAGATAGCCCGCCCCGCAGCCTGGAGCCTCGCCGCCGCCTGTGTGGGGTCTGGAGGCGCACCCCCAGGCCACCAGCCCCAGGCAGGCGCTCGTGTGGGGACGCGTTGGAGAGCAAGGTGCTTGTCTCCTTTTGCCTTCCCCTCTCTCACCGAACTTGCGTCCTTGTTCCAGTCCCGGGGTCTGGGGCTCTCCTCCTTCCTCAGCGGGCTGACGTCCCTCAGGGTGGGGGACTGAGCGTTCCGTCCCTTCTCAGGGCAGGAAGAGAGGGACAGGACCAGCGGCTGAAGTGCCGGGAGGAATGGGGGTGGACTCCAGGTATACCGTCCTGCCCGCGCATGGCCATAGCGAGAAATGAGGGAGCAGGACCCCGGGACGGCCGGAGGCCTGCCACTTCCGTGCGGGGGAAGGCTGGGAAGGACCGGGAAGGGCCTGGCCACGTGCAGGAGGTAGTGTAGTGACAGAGCGGCAGACGAGAGAGCCCCCAAAAGTTCCCGCAGCCGCAGCGCGACCCGGGGGGGGGGGTGGTGCTGGCCAGGCTCTTCCCCTTCCTCCTCCTCAGAACGCTTCCAGCTCCAGGAATCTCAGCAGCGGGGAAGGCAGGGAGGACTGAGGGGCAGAGGGACCATTCTAGTTATTTTCCAATCAGTTGAGGACCCAAGGGAGGACTGTCATGCTTCCTGTACTATTGGTTCCAGCTACATGTATGATTCCAAAGGGGCAAGAAGGAGAAGACAGCTTCCTACCTCTCCTCTCCCAACCCCCACAAGGGGCTTCTGTCTCCTAGGCCAGCGCCTAAACCACACCAAGCGTCCAAGCGTCCATTACTGGGATCGACGCTGTCCGTGGGGACTGTCTTCTGCCGGCCACTGTTGGCTTGGGGGGCGGGGCAGAAGGCAGTGCTGGGAGCTCACTGCTCTTTTCCTACTTGGGGGGTGGGGGAGCAGTTCTGATCTATTATCCTTGTCATCATGGAGGGGGGTGGGTGGTCCCCCAAACTTTGAGAGAGATGGAAAGCAACTAACTTCATCTCTTCTTCAGCCTTGTGTCCATTTCCTCATCTGTCTCCCTCCCTCCTCTCTTCTTCCTCCATCTGCCAGAGTTCCAGGATTGGAGGCCTTTTTAGGACACGCTGAAATCTCTGAGCTATTTCCAGGCAAATTCTAGGTTATTTTTAATAGCTTGGTCTCTTGTCATTTCCCCTTCATCTCTGAAGGTGGCCCCTGATTCTGTCTTGTGGAGTCAAGCTGGGGGCATTCCCAGAGGGGTCTGACTGCCTAGCCCAGCCTTTGCTCCAGCAGGGGGCGCTCTGCCACCTACGGGAGCATGAGAGACCGGGTACTTGACTCACTCCCAGCTTCTGAGTTCCAGGCCTCCACCCTCAGTGTGAAACGCTTAGACTCGCACAAGGCCCATAAGCTAATGCAAGGAAGGTGTTAGTACTGTTGTTGCTGCACGGGGATTCACAGAACTAGAGAATAATTTTAGTGCCTTACAGCGAGCCCAGATCCAAAGGCCTGTCCGGAGCACCCCCAGGCTGAGCGGACCTTCCCAGCAACCCTCCCCAAAGGGCCACCCAGACCCAGTCAGGGAGGGCTGGACTCGGGTGGGAGCCTGGCGCGTGTGAAGAGCTGAGAGGTGCAGTGGTCATGGGCTTCCCCTTCACTTCCACTTAGCCCAGCTCCCTGGGGTCCCTCTGCCCCTAGCTGCCAACATGTTTTTGCTTTTCTTTTTGCGGTGGATGCAGCTGTGGCTACTGTTTGGTCCAGAGGCCTGGGGTGGCTGGGGATCATGGGATGAAGCCAGGAAGGTGTGTGTGGTGGGGGCAGAGAGGCTGCATGTGCAAACTCTTGTTCCAGGAGGGATGGGTACATCTGTTCTGCACCGAGGGTGGGGCTGGGCGAATTCATGCCCTCAGCTTCTTTCCTCCATATGGGCCTTTCCCCTCTTCCCTCCTCTTGACCTCCAGAGATGGAAGCATGGAGCACTGACTGTTAGCTTCTCCTGGTGCTTGGCCATGCGCTGACCAGCTGAGCTAGCTGTTCGTGCAAGTCCATGGGAAGTGTGGGTTCAGCCTCCCCTGTGGCAAGCACAAAGATGAGTAAGACAGCCTGGTCCCCCAAGAGGCGGCTGTCTCCATGTTGGAGATGCGTGGGGGCCACTGTAGACGCGTCTGCAGGTTGCTGGTTTCTTCTTCTGCCTGGGGTACCTTCCCCTTCCTTCCCTCTTCTTCCCTTTCTGGAGAGGTCTCGTGTTCTGGAGACGGCCTGTCACTGGGTGTGGTGGAAAAAGCATGGGGACTGGAGTTAGGCAGATGTGTGTTTGAATGCCGGCATCCTACTTAATGTCTCTGAGTGAGTGTCCTCGTCTGAAAGACAAGAAAAGAAGCCTTATACGGGGTTGTGAGGATTAAATGAGATAATGCACTTAATTTGCTTAGCCTTGGCACCTAGGTAGACTGATAAACATTAGTTCCTCTTGTCCCTGGCATTTAGCCTGGAGCCTGACCCACAGTAGGTGCTGAGTAAGATACCACTTCCTTGTCTCACCAGTGCCTGATGCAGGGCTTGGCAGATGAGAGGTTCTCAATAAATAGTTGTTAACGAATGCCGCATGCATGCCACGCTCTCCCCCCAACTCCCCCTGCCCCCCTGCTCTACCTCTTGACACTGGAGCCTTGACACCAGACGACAGCTGCTAAGGGAGGAGGAGGAGTTGTGGCAATGGAGGATGGCTCTGTGCCCTCCCCTCCTCCCGCACCATCAGAAATGGCGCAGTGCCCCACAGATGCCTGTCTGTAACATTGCCCCACACAGCTTCGGGCCTCCCCCCGAGGAAGGGAGGTGGAGGAAGACTGTGGGAAAGAGGCCCTGAGCCTTGCTCTGCCTCCGCTTTTGAGTCTCCCCTTCTTCAAAGACAGGATCCTGGTAGCCAGCTGGGTGCCAATCACCTCATCTCACTCCCTCCTTCACTCCTGGCCTGGGGGTTCCGCCCCAGGGGACCCAGGCAGCGTCCATTCCCAGCACAGTCCTCTCCTGGGGAAGAAGCCTTGGCTGTGATTATGGAAAATTGTCCTGCCAAGAAAGTTGTAGCTGGGAAAGTGTCTGAGGGGGAGGTAGGAGAGAATACTGGGAGTGGTGGGAGTGGGGTGGGGAGAAATGGGAAAATCGGATCTGTGGGGAGGAAAAGGAAGGACAGGAAAGGGAATTAAGGAAGTAGGGGGAGAAAGGGCGAAGGGAGGATTGGAGACAGTGAGAAATTTGCCCCCACCTCCCTGCCGGCCAGAGTGACTGATAGAATCCTGGGCTGGCAGGGTCGCTGGAGGTGGGGTCTTGGCGGACCCCTGATGAGGAGCTGGGGAAGCAGGCCCACATCTAGCCTCTTGCTTGGTCTTGGAAGCTGGTCCCTGGGTCACCTCACGGTGCCAGTCTGGGGCCTTGTTACTTTTGCTCCCAGCATTCTTGGCATTTCTGGGAGGGTTTCAACTGGACCAGGGAGGAGGGCAGAGCTTGGGGATGAGGCCAGGGAGTGGGTAAGAAAGGTCGGATCAGAACAGGTGCTGGGAACGGGCGGTTCTTTCAAACTAGCCGTGCTGGCCAGGGTGCTTGGGTTGGTGTGTGTGTGTGTGTGTGTGTGTGTGTATTGTGCATGTGGCCCCTCACCCAGAGAGTCTGTGCATACGTAACGTGATGATTGCCTGGCCCGTGGTATTAACGTGCCCTTGCCAGGACATGGGAAATGGACTTTTGGCCCTTCTCCTGTTCTTCGGCACTCGGCTTGCTGCTGAGGACTTGGGCCTGGGCCACTCTGGGGAGCGGAGCATCTGGCCACTAACTCCTGTTCCTACCCCATTGGGCAGGCTGCTGGTGGGCGCCCCTCAGGCCCTGGCTCTGCCTGGGCAGCAGGCAAACCGCACGGGAGGCCTCTTTGCTTGCCGCCTGAGCCTGGAGGAGACTGACTGCTACAGAGTGGACATCGACCGGGGAGGTACAGGCTCTGTGGGGGCGGAGTGGGGAGCATGCAAGGGGAGAAGAGAGGACTTGGCTTCCTCTCCTCCTCCCCCCCCCTAATTTCCAGTATCCTGCCTTTAGCTGATGTGCAGAAGGAGAGCAAGGAGAACCAGTGGTTGGGAGTTAGTGTTCGGAGCCAGGGCCCCGGGGGCAAGATTGTTGTGAGTACCACTTCTGCCAGGGTGGGGTGTGTGTGTGTGTGTGTGTGTGTGTGCGCGCTTAGGTGCAGATGTGCTTATCGAACACAAGCTGGGCATATGGTATGATGGTCTGTTTCCCAGGGCCCCAGGGAGATATTAAAAAAGGCCAGACATGGCCCCTGTCCTTATAAATTGAAACCATCTAACAATTCATCTGTATATCTACAGTATTTGTCAAACTCTTACTGAGAGTTTGTGCATCGTGCTAGTTACTGAGAGAAGATATGTAAAGACAGGGAAAACCTGGTCCAGGCCTCAGATAGTCTACTGTGTGTTATGGAGATTCTCATTCTTTTCTTGTCTGTGTCTCTCCCTGTGTCATCACTAACATGCACAAACACACGATTAATAATACAAGTCACTGTGGGCAGACTATGGTTAATGTTGAGTGAGTGGTGTGGTCCCTGGTCTATCAAAGTCTGAAGGAGGAGTGGCGAGAGAGGACTCCTGCAGGGAGGGTGATTTGAGCCAGGCTTTGGGTTACACTTGAGAGTGAAGAAGAAGGAAGTTCTTTGCAGACGAGGTGATGCCACTTACAAAGGGCCAGATACAGCACCACACTTGGCATGTAAGGCATAGTCACCGACGCTGTGACCAGACAGGCACGAGTCCTGGGTGGAGCTTAGTTGTGCCTGTGGGTGCTTAGGCAGAATGGGGAACAAGGAGCTCATCCTGCCAGGGAAGGAAGTGGGGGCTGAGGGCATCGTGGCTTATGGATGTACCTGCCTATCACTGGATTGGTGGTTGTGCTCAAGTGATGTCAGCGTAGGTGTGTGTGTGTGTGTGTGTGTGTGTGTGTGTGTGTGCGCGCGCGCGTGGTGTGTGCGGCGAAGAACCAGCATCTACCGAACATCTGCATGTGGGTAGCATGGCTGAAGCAGGTCCCTGGCCCCCCGAGTGGAATGACCCCTCAGCCCTTCCTCCCGCAGACCTGTGCACACCGATACGAGGCGAGGCAGCGCGTGGACCAGATCCTGGAGACGAGGGATGTGATTGGTCGCTGCTTTGTGCTCAGCCAGGACCTGGCCGTCCGTGATGAGCTGGATGGTGGGGAGTGGAAGTTCTGTGAGGGGCGCCCCCAGGGCCACGAACATTTTGGGTTCTGCCAGCAGGGCACGGCTGCTGCCTTCTCCCCTGACAGCCACTACCTCCTCTTTGGGGCCCCGGGAACCTATAACTGGAAGGGTGAGTCACTCAGGGAGGGGAGCAGGGAACCAAACTGTCCTCTTACCTCAGAGCTGGGATTTCAGGCAGCACGTGGCCAAGCATGCCCACATGTTCACTGCTATGTCGCCCCGGGGCACTGCACTACCTTCCACCCATGTCATGCCAGCACACACATGAACGGAGGGGTCTCCTCTCCTTCGCATGGCTGAGTGTTCCTCCATCCGCTGGCATGAGCCGCCCCCTGCCCCCACCAACACCCCAGCCCACACCTCATCACTCCCATGCCCGTGTCCGCATGCTGCAGCTGGTGGAGCTGACACTCGGTGAGTGTGTGCCAAGTCTGTGGGACCCCAGAAGCTTGGGCTGGGGAGGGGGTGCAAAGGCGAGGAGGGGCTTCCCTGGGTGCCTGCCGAACTAGTATCTGGTCTGAGGGCCACTCCTGGCCTGGGCACTAACGGGTCTGTCCTTGCAGGCACTGCCAGGGTGGAGCTCTGTGCGCAGGGCTCAGCGGACCTGGCCCACCTGGACGACGGGCCCTACGAGGCGGGGGGTGAGAAGGAGCAGGACCCCCGCCTCATCCCGGTCCCTGCCAACAGCTACTTTGGTAGGGACCCCTCCCAGCCCACAGCCACTCTAACCCTCTGCTCCTCTCTCTTGTCCTCCCTCTCCACGCTCCTGCCCTTCTGTCTCAGTGTCACCCTCTCTCTCTCTGTCTTTCTGTCTTTGACTCTCATCCCTTTGGCCTCTTTGTCTCTCTCATCTTCTATCTCTACCTCTTCCTCTTCCTCTTCTTGTCTTTGTGTCTGGCTCTGTCTTCCCACTCTGTGGCCCTTCCTCTGGATATTCCTTCCCTGGTGTCTCCTCCCTGTCCCTCCCCTACCGCCCCCGCAGGGTTGCTCTTTGTGACCAACATTGATAGCTCAGACCCCGACCAGCTGGTGTATAAAACTTTGGAACCCGCTGACCGGCTCCCAGGACCAGCCGGAGACTTGGCCCTGAATAGCTACTTAGGTTTGTAAGCACCCACCCACGTCCTCCTGGGCCCTGGCTTCCCCTCCTCTCCTGCCCTGCCCCCAACACACACCCAGGGAAACACATGTGGGGCCCAAATCTCAGAGACAAGCTAGGCCCAGTGACGAGACCCGAGAAGCAGCAGTTCTAAAGGGGAGCGCCTAAGGGGCTGTGTGTCTCTGTGGGGAAAGAACCAGGTGGGTGCAGACCAGATGGGTGGAGGGTGGCTGGACCTCTGGGGCGCCTTTCTCTCAGGGCTGGATGGTGGGCACACGCTGGAGAAAGTTCTAGCTGTTGGTAAGTCCCTCTCCTTATCTGCATCCCACTGCAGAGAAGGAGGAAGTGAGGTCTGGGAGATCTTTGGGTGATTCCATCTCTTCCCTGCTTTTCCTTGACTCCCCCCATCCACACGAAGACTTCCCCTCCCAAGCAGGATGGGAGTGGGGGCAACGAAGGTGCACGGGATCGGATGGGGGCCTCCTGGGTGTGCAGAGAGGAGAGCAGTCCTCTGGGAATCCTGGGGGCGGGGCCCTGCCCGGATCCCGCCAGTGAGCTCACGACTGCCCAGGCCCGGCCTTCTCAGTCATTGCCTTTCTCTGTCCTTCCCAGACCCGAGGCTGACCTCATTGCGCTTCTTGTGCCAAACCCCGGTCTCTGGGTGTGGGGGCGCTGCCAGGCCTTTGGAGGGGGAGGAGAAGAAATCCAGCTGTGGTGGTCATGACTCGGAGGGTGCCTGCACCTGCGAGGAGGGGGCAGTGGGAGCTGCAACACGGCCCAGCTCCTGAGTCTTGTGGGGAGTGCTCACTGGCCGGTCACCCCCACCCAGGTTTCTCTATTGACTCGGGGAAGAGCCTGGTGCGCGCGGAGGAGCTGAGCTTTGTGGCGGGGGCGCCCCGTGCCAACCACAAGGGCGCTGTGGTCATTCTGCGCAAAGATAGCGCCAGTCGCCTGGTGCCTGAAGTTGTGCTGTCTGGGGAGCGCCTGACCTCGGGCTTCGGCTACTCGCTGGCTGTGGCTGATCTCAACAAGGATGGGTGAGTGGGCGGAGGGGAGTGGAGCGGGGCTGGGAGGTGGGGGCACAGGGGGAGCTGGGCCCGGGGCGGCTGAGGCTCCGCTGGCCTGTCCTCCTGACTCCCCCCGGCTGGGGAGGATGCCACACTGACTGTCTGTCTTTCTCCATAGCTGGGCAGACCTGGTAGTGGGTGCCCCCCACTTCTTTGAGCGACAGGAAGAGTTTGGGGGTGCTGTGTACGTGTACATGAACCAAGGGGGTCACTGGGCTGGGATCTCTCCTCTCCGACTCTGTGGCTCCCCTGACTCCATGTTTGGGATCAGCCTGGCTGTCCTGGGGGACATCAACCAAGATGGCTTCCCAGGTGTGATTGGGAGCTATTAAGAGGAAAAGAGGGTGCGGTGGGGGTGGGAGGGAGCAGCAGCAGGGATGCGGAAGTGCCTCAGAGGTCAAGGGGAGGTCCTTTGAGGGTTCAGGGAGAGAAGCAACCTGGGTTCACACCTGAACTTTTCCGTTTACCAGCTTTGTCACCTTGGGCAAGTTTCCTGACCTCTCTGAGCTAGGAATATCTGCAGGGAGTAGCTGAGAGGATCAGTAATGGTGTGTGTGAGGTGCCTGGCACTTGTTAGTTTCTCCACAAAACAGAAAACATAGTACGGAACTGAGTGGTGCAGGGGAAGGGGCGCCTGGACCGGGTCCCCCGTCCTTCCAGTCTGACTGCCTTGCCCCTCGCCTGCAGACATCGCTGTGGGCGCTCCCTTCGATGCGGACGGCAAAGTCTTCATCTACCACGGGAGCAGCTTGGGGGTAGTGGCCAGACCTTCCCAGGTGAGGGGGCTCGCTGCGGTGAGGGAGCGGTACAAGGCGCCTAGTAGCCGGGGGCAGGGGAGGAGGTGGAGGCCCAGGAGCCGCTGAGGAGCTGACAGTCATGCCCACAGGTGCTGGAGGGCGAGGCCGTGGGCATCAAGAGCTTTGGCTACTCTCTGTCGGGCGGCCTGGACATGGATGGGAACCACTACCCCGACCTGCTGGTGGGCTCCTTGGCTGACACTGCCGTGCTCTTCAGGTAAGCCACCGCCTCTTTGCTGCCTTCTCCCTCTCTGAGGCCACAGCCCCACTCCAGAGCCATAGCGGATGCTGAGGAGTCTGCTCATGTCCCCGTCATGTCCTTGTGCCCTCAACTCCCCAGGGCCAGACCCATCCTCCATGTCTCCTATGAGGCCTCCATTGCTCCACAAACCATCGACCTAGAACAGCCCAACTGTGCTGGCGGCCACTCAGTCTGGTGAGGCGGGATCCAAGCAGAGGGAGTCTGGGTGGGGACGTCCAGCCCTCCTGCCCCTGCCCCTGCCCTCCATCTCTATTTCTCTGACTAGTTTGGGGCGGGGGCAGGAGTGAGCAGGGTGGGGGTGTGGCCTGGCCCACCAGCATTGCCTGGCTCAAGAGCTAACCTTTGCCCCTACAGTGTGTACCTAAGGGTCTGTTTCAGCTATACTGCAGCCCCCAGCAGCTACAGTCCTATTGTGGGTGAGTGAGGTCCCCGCCCTGCTCCCACCACATTGTGTTTCAGGGTGGGGGCGGGTCACTCCGAGGTGCAGAGAAGGGCCTTTGGGAATAGGGTCAGATTGGAGCAGTTCCTGAGCTCACTGGCTCCTCGTTTCTCCCCACATGCCACAGCCTTGGATTATGTGTTAGATGGGGACACAGACCGCAGGCTGCGGGGCCAGGTCCCCCGTGTGACCTTCCTGAACCGTGGCCCAGATGACCCCAAGCACCAGGCCTCGGGCACCATGTGGCTGAAGCACCAGCATGACCGAGTTTGTGGAGACACCATGTTCCAGTTACAGGTGGACACTGACCCCTTGGTCTCTGAGGGTCCTTGTCATTGCACGATCTCTTTTCCTTGATTCCTCTTAGCTTCTTTCCCAACACATTCACACCTCATTGTAAGATCTCAACTTTTTTTTTTTTTTTAAGATTTCTTTATTGTTTTAGACGGGGGGAGAGAGAGAGAGAGAGAGATACAGTCAGAGACAGAGAGAAGGGGGAGGGCCCAGAAGAGTCTCCATAGTTGCACATCATTGGTTTTTCCACATAGTTTCATTCCACAGGTGGGCGTGGGGCTGCACAGGGCAGGAACTGGGCCGGGATCTCACCCCAGTGAGAACCGAACTGGGGGCACTCCCCAGTTCAGCATATGGGTCCACATGGGCCAGGGCCGGGATTCGATCCTGGGTCCCTGGGGCTGCAAAGTGAGCGCCTAACGCACTGAGCCATGCTGGCTTCCCATGACTTTTGAGAAGCCTCCCTTATGGGCTCACCTCCTCCTCGCTTGGTGCCTTCTTATGCCTCCTGCTAAGCCTTGTACTCCCTGGAGATGGCAGGTTCCCTGGTCACATGTGGTCCTCAAAGCCTTAAATCCTGAGTCTCCTCCCTTTGGCCCCCCCTCGGCCCAGTCGCTTTCCCTTCTGCTCACTCAGTTCTCCACCTCTCTCCTTCATCTCCCTAAGCTGCTTTCCAAGTTTCAGAATCTGCCCTAGGTCTGGCTGGGCCTTTAGGCAAGGATGCGGCCTGGGGATTATTCTTGTATCCAAGTTCATCGCTCCCCTTTCCAGGAGAATGTCAAAGACAAACTGCGGGCCATTGCGGTGACCCTGTCCTACAGTCTCCAGGCCCCTCGGTTCCGGCGACAGGTTCCTGGCCAGGGGCTGCCCCCGGTGGCTCCCATCCTCAACGCCTACCAGCCCAGCTCCCAGCGGATGGAGGTGAGCCTGTGTCCTGGTTTGGCCTAGAAAAAGGAGCTGGGAGGGCCAAAGAGCATGGCTCCTCACCAGTGACACTCATTTGTAGCTTACAAAGTTCTTTCACATGTTACTCTCATTCATCTCCAGGTGCTGTAACAAGTTGACACCAAAATGGAGAAGGGCTGAAAGTGTCATTTGTTCTTAGTCAGAGGGGACAGTGATCCTTGATTTCATGCAGTCATTTAGGGGCCTAGGTGATGAGGGTCTGTCATCTTCAAATGAGGCCTCCAAGGCCGTTAGGTCACCTCCGTCCTGGTCAGCAGAAAGAGGGGAGGATGAGGCTCCTTGGGTAGTTCTCATGGCCAGTTTGGAAGTGGCACTCTTCACGTTCCAAATCCGGAACTCCATTCCATACAAGGAAGGCTGGGAGATATGGTCTCCCTGGGACTAGCTAGAATCGTAACACTCCCATCATTTTACTGATGGGGACAGAGCTCATGGTTAAGTGACCATCTCATTATCACACAGCTAGGAAGCAGCAGACCTGAACCCAGGTTGTGTAATGCTATGATGTTCTATCTCACTGTATGCCTTGACAACACATTCACCTGCTGCCTCGCCCCCTAGGAATGACCCTCTCCTCGAATATCTTCCTAGATCCACTTCCTGAAGCAAGGCTGTGGTGAAGATAAGATTTGCCAGAGCAATCTGCAGCTGGTTAATGCCCGCTTCTGTGCCCGGGTCAGCGACACGGAGTTTCAGCCTCTGCCCATGTGAGGGGGAGCGAGGGAGCAGGTGGGGTGGGCAGACAAGAGTTCAAGGAATGAAGGGAAGCCGCCTCAGGAGGACCAGGCAGAAGGAGGGGCTGAGCCTGCAGAGGGAAGGCAGAAGGCTGGGGAGGACCTACTGAGAACTCAGAAGACAGCAGGGTAAGGCTCAGTGACAGGGCAACAGGGGCTCCCTTGGAGAGGAACAGGCCTTCACAATACGTGCGATAATATGCAGTTTGCATACATCTCCCTGTTTAGTCTTCACATCCCGTGAGGTAGGAATGCTTATTAGTCTCACTTCATAACTGGTGAGTCAGTGGTGGTGCTGGGACCAGAGTGAAGGTCCCCTGGCCCCCAGGCTAGCTCTCTCGAGAGCTCGGGAAGCAGGGAGTTCAGGTCCGGTGCGGGCACTGGCAGAGGGGACAGGATCGGGAGAGGCGGGTGCTGTTCAGATCTTAGAACGAGTGGGATCTGACCTGACAGGGATGCGGAGGGGACAACAGCCCTGTTTGCACTGAGTGGGCAGCCAGTCATTGGCTTGGAGCTGAAAGTCACCAACCTCCCCTCGGACCCAGCCCAGCCCCAGGCTGACGGGGACGATGCCCATGAAGCCCAGCTCCTGGTCAGCCTGCCTGCCTCTCTGCACTATTCAGGAGTGCGGGCCCTAGATGCTGCGGTGAGGACCCGGGCGGGGTGGGCGGGGTGGGCGGGGTCCTGGGGGTGCTCTAGGAATCCAGACGGACTTTTCCTTTGCTCCCTACTCCAGGAGAAGCCGCTGTGCCTGTCCAATGAGAATGCTTCCCGTGTCGAGTGTGAGCTGGGGAACCCCATGAAGAGAGATGCCCAGGTTGGCACTCTGCCCTTCGCCCTATCTGAGTGACCTCTAACCCCTGACCTTTCCTCAAGCCCCTGGGCTTCCCTGACCCTCATCCTGCTCCATCCTTGGCCTAGATCACCTTTTACCTCATCTTTGGCACCTCAGGGATCACCATTGAGACCACGGAGCTAGAGGTGGAGCTTCTGTTGGCCACGTAAGCCTGCTGGGGTAGGGGTGGAGTGAGGTTGGGGACAGTGGAAGGGGCTCCCCTGACCACCTGAGGGGGTGCTTATGTCTGCTTCCCATGCCTGCACTTGCCCACGTGTCAGGATCAGCGAGCAGGAGCTGCATCCGGTCTCTGCCCGGGCCCGTGTGTTCATTGAGCTGCCGCTGTCCATCACAGGGTAAGCCCTGCCCCAGTGGGCACCTGCCTGGAGGGGGGGCATTGCACTCCCACCTTCCTCGGGCCCCAGGCCTCCTCAGTCCCTGTTTTGACCCCTCCCCTGCAGGGTGGCCCTCCCCCGGCAGCTCTTCTTCTCTGGCGTGGTGCGGGGTGAGAGCGCCATGCGCTCTGAGGGGGATGTTGGCAGCAAGGTCAAGTATGAGGTCACGGTGAGTGTCCTGGTATGTGGTCCCTTGTGGTCCCCCTCTGTTCTTGGCACAGAGGAGAAGCTGAGATATGTCCCAAGGGTTAGGCTCTTCCCTGTGGTGGCACCGTGTCCAGCAAGTTGGAGGCCTCCCCTCGCTCCTGGACCTGAGCTGTGGGCAGGTGTTTGTGTGGGAGCCTGGACTATTTTCTGGACGTCCCTGACTGGACATCTCAGCTGGTCTGGGGAGGCCATGAGAGCTCAGGGAAGCTTCTCTGTGGGGATCTCAGCTGGGAGGTGGAGACATGGAAGGAGGGCTGATGTCTTGCCCCAGAACTCGGGCCTGGCTTGGCGGGGGCCTCCCCACACCTCCCAGTGACACCTCCAGGTTGTCCTGGGTTTGGGTGGGTGGAAAAGGGTGCTTGGTGGGGTCTAGGATCCCGAGTCTGTAGAAACGGTGCTTCCGGAGGCTCTCCCCTCAGCCCTGGTCCCCTCCATCTCTGTGGCTTGAGGGGCCCCTCAGAAACTGAGCCTCCTCCCTTCACACTTCCTGTGCCCACAGGTCTCCAACCAGGGCCAGTCACTCAACACCCTGGGCTCCGCCTTCCTCAACATCATGTGGCCGCACGAGATCGCCAACGGGAAGTGGCTGCTGTACCCCATGCGGGTGGAGCTGCGGGGTGGGCAGGGGCCTGCGCAGAAGGGGCTCTGCTCCCCTAAGCCTAACTTCCTCCACCTGGTGAGGCTCGGCTGGCGGGCGGGGGTGTCCGGCTTTGGGAAGGGCACCGTGGGGCTAGACGTGTGTGGGCGGGCAGGGCGTCAGGAGGCCGGCGGTGGGGGGAGAGGCCGTCTTCGGACGGCTGCATTTGGAGGGACACTCACGCCCCCGTGTCCAGGATGTGGACAGCAGGGACAGGAGGCGGCGGGAGCTGGAGCAGCTGGAGCAGCAGGAACCTCGTGAGCAGCTGGAGCCCAGCACGACCTGGTGGCCAGTGTCCTCTGGCGAGAAGAAGAAAAACGTCACCCTGGTGAGGGCCGGGCAGACACGGCGGTGTGTGTGGTGCTGTCACAGAGGAGGCTGGGGGCACGGAGCTTCAGGCTGCTGGGTGTCCAGGGAGGATGCCTGCCCAGGGCCCTCGAACCTGAGGCAAGTGGACCAGACGGTTCACATCACACCTGGGAAGCAGCTGCTGCCACCACAGGTCCCCCCACACCTGCCAAGTGCTTACTCCAGAGCCGTGCGCTTGACCTGCAGCCAGTGCATTAGCCGTGCATTCGCTCCTCCATACGCTGAAATGAAAGGCCACATTTTATGGGGGGATGGTGGTAGCTACCTTTGGGATTTGTTGGTTGTTCTTTTGAAATCTTTTAGGACAAAAAAGCCAATTTATATAAGGAAACCTGCTTGAGTTTTACAATGTAAAAAACATTTGAAGTTGTTTTTTTTTTAAATTTAAATTTAAATTTTATTTTTGACAGAAAGAGAGAGAGAGATACAGAGAGATACAGAGACAGAGAGAGAACTGAACTGGGGGCACTCCCCAGTTCAGCATGTGGGTCTGCCTGAGCCGGAGCCGGGATTCGATCCTCGGTCCTCGGGGCTTCAAAGCGAGCGCTTAACCCGCTGAGCCATCCTGGCTTTCCCATTTGAAGTTTTTAAAAGTTCTAATTAAAATTATAGTATATTATGTGTGATTTATTAAGTGTGTCCCTTTTGAGCAGTTTTACTGCCCTTTTTTTTTAGATTTATTTTATTGTTTTTGACAGAGACAGAGAGAGACAGAGAGATAGAGAGAAGGGTGAGGGCCCAGAGCAGTCTCCATAGTTGTACGTCATCAGTTTTCAACATGGTTTCGTTCCACACAGGTGGGCGGGGTCTGCACAGGGCGGGAACTGGGCTGGGGGCCTCCTGCATGGGAGGCATGGCCCCTTGAGCCAGGGGCCAAACCAGGGGGCAAGAACCGAACTGGGGGCCTCCTGCAGGGGAAGCACACCCCAGCTCAGCATATGGGTCTGCATGGGCCGGGGCTGGGATTCGATCCTTGGTCCCCAGGGCTTCAAAGTGAGTGCTTAACCCACCTAGCCATCCCGGCTTCCCCTTGCCACCCTTTTTTCCTGCTTGTCTTACATAGGTTTATTCTTTAAGTGGATTTCTGGAGCAAATTGGCACATGCTCTGTGCTTATCCCTTGAGAATGGCATTGGCAGGGAGAATGTGGAGGGATTCAGATTAGGGGGGATATTTGGCTGGTTGCCAGGAGTTAAAACCCAGGTATGGATACACCTGGGTAATAAAGGCAAAGAGTCGAATAGACTGCAGAGGAATGTAAGAAGCTGGGCTAGCTCTGGTGTCATCTGATGGGGAGGGAGCTCCACTGTCACACAGTGTCCCATTGGTGGCCTTCAGCTTCCCTGCTCCCCTGAGAGCAGGCAAGGGGCAAACGCAGGCGCCTGGGTGGGTGGTAGTGTGAACTTGAAGAATCACTGTTTCTCTATGGAATGGATAGTCCTGCCTTCTCCATGCGACTGATTTCATCCTCAAGGCATCCCTTTTTACGAAGAACTTTGAGAGCAATTCTTTGACTTAAAATGAAGGCAGAAGGCCTTGCTTTTAGACAAATTAGCCAAGGGTTCTTGGTTTGTTCAAAAGTGGCAAAATATAAGACAAGTCACAGAATTCAAACACTCTCAAAGCCAGTCTTCTGTATACGAAGTGTGATGAGCATAACAGTTTTTAGGCATATGGGCCTTTTGATGGAATTGGGCCAAATGGGTTTGGGTCAGGCCTGGAAGGAGCAGGGCCTGAGTCCCCTGTTCTCCCAGCAGCTCCTGGGGCAGCCTGTCCTCCTTCAGTGAGTTTGGGCTGAGTGGGAATGAAGCTTTACTAAATATGGCTTGGGTTCAAATATCTGCTCTACCACTTACCAAGTTTGCTAGCTGTGTGATCTGAGGCAGGTCACCTTTAATTTCACCTTTAATTTGAACCTTTAATTTCCTAGTTTGAAAAATGGAAATGATCATAATATATACCTTGAAGGATAGTTGAGAAGCTGGAGTACCTGGCAGGCAGGTGCTCAATAAATGGGACCAACGTTAGGTAACATTAACATCGGTTGGGAAAGCTACTCTGCCTGCTGCTATCAAGTAAGAGACCTCCCTGCTCCCTGTGCATTTCAAAGCCAAATAGCCCAGATAGGGGGTAGGCTGCTATTTTGGACCACAGGGTTAGTTCCGGAAGACTTCCTGGAGGAGGGGAGTTTGAGACCAGGTAAGGAAATGGGAGAAATATGAATGAGGAGCAAGTGAAACAGGGGGTTCAAGATGTGAGGGTTCCTGGAAGGATGGATGACAGTTCTGGGTGGACTTTGTGTCCATGTGACCATGTTTGTGAGGGTGCTGGGCCCTGGGCAGGCTCCGCTGTTCAGAGCCCTGCCTGTCCTGGTCCCCAGGACTGCGCCCGGAGCACGGCCAACTGCATGGTGTTCAGCTGCCCACTCTACAGCTTTGACCGGGCGGCTGTGCTGCACGTCTGGGGTCGCCTCTGGAACAGCACCTTCCTGGAGGTAAGCGCACTGCTGGGGCACTGGGCAGGGTGTCCTCCTTCCCGGCAGCCCCTCCAGGACTCACTCCTCCTACCTCCCCCCTGTGCTAACGCAGCACACTCTTAACCCATGACGGGCAGAAGCACCCTCAGTGTGGGGCACTATTCCATTTCTAATTTCAGGAGCAGGGGTGGGAGGGCGGAGGTGGGGGCATTCAGGAGGAGGGTCTCCTTCCTTGTTTCCGTAGGAGTACTCGGCTGTGAGGTCCCTGGAAGTGATCGTCCGAGCCAACATCACCGTGAAGTCCTCCATCAAGAACTTGCTGCTCAGAGATGCCTCCACAGTGGTGAGCTGCAGGGCTGGGCGGTGGTGGCGGGAGCTCTTCTGTCCTGTGCCCCACTGCGCCATTCTGCCCTTGCTCCCTAGATCCCAGTGATGGTGTACTTGGACCCGGTGGCTGTGGTGGCAGAGGGCGTCCCCTGGTGGGTCATCCTCCTGGCTGTTCTGGCCGGGCTCTTGGTGTTGGCGCTGCTGGTGCTGCTCATGTGGAAGGTGAGGCTTGAGGAGGGTAAGGCGGGAGGTGGGCTAGGGGGCCCTGTCTGGCAGGTGGCCTTTCATGCTGTGACTTTCACCCACCCACTCTCATAGTTACTCAGTAACTCTGCCCTGAACACTTACCCTACATGTACCGGGGACTCCATTAGTCCCTGTTCGTTTCAGAGGTAAGTCAGATGCAGATATGTATATGTGTATGTGTATGCGTGTGTATGTATGTGTGTGTGTGTGTGTGTATATATATATATGTATATATATATGTTAAATTTATTTTTCAATTACAGTTGACATACAGTTTTGTTTTTAAGATATATTTTGTTTTTGACACACACACACACAGACAGAGACAGAGACAGAGACAGAGAGAAAGGGCAGGGCCCAGAGCAGTCTATGATTGAACATCATTAGTTTTCTACGTGGTTTTTTGCTACTCAGGTGGGCGGGGGCTGTGCAGGGTGGTAGCTGGACTGGGGGCCTCCTGCATGGGAAGCACACCCCAGTTTACAATATGGGTCTGCACGGGCTGGGGCTGGGATTCGATCCTCAATCCCCAGGGTTGCAAACCAGCGCTTAACCCACTGAGCCATCCCAGCTTCCCCGACATAGTTTTGTACTAGTTTCAGTTGTACAACATTGTGATTAGACATTTCTATACCTTGCTAAATGATCACCCAAGTAAGTCTAGTACCCATTTGACAGTGTACATAGTTATTACAATATTATTGACTATATTCCCTAGGCTGTCGTTTATATTCCTGTGACTATTTGTAATTGGCACGTAATCTTTTTTATTTTTTCTACCCATCCCCCAAACTTCTCTCCCATCTGGAGACCGACTGCCAATTTGTTCTCTGTATCTATGAGTTTGTTTCTGTTTTGTTTGTTCATGTGTTTTGGTTTTTATTTTACTTTTTTTTTATTATTATTTTTAAAAATATATATATATTTATTTATTTATTATGACAGAGAGAGAGAGAGAGAGAGAGATATAGATAGATAGATAGATAGATAGATACAGAGACAGAGAGAGAACTGAACTGGGGGAGCTCTCAGTTCAGCATATGGTTCCGCACAGGCCGGGGCTGGGATTTGATCCCCAGTCCTCGGCGCTGCAAAGTGAGCTCTTAACCCACTGAGCCATCCCGGCTTCCCCATGTGTTTTGGTTTTTAGATTCCACATGTAAGTAAAAGTCAGATGCAGATCTTGTCTGCAGAGATTTGATAGTAGTAGGACAGGGGAGCCTTGTAGTCAAGAACAAGGCAGGAGGCATGA
>PVKE010031843.1:0-18810 GCA_004027555.1 Craseonycteris thonglongyai
CATCTGTGGGAAAAGCAATGTATCATTAAACCTGTCTATTTATCAGTACTGACCATCACTTACTCCTTTTCCCCTCCCATAGTAATAGTTTCTGGCAATAACTACTACTTCTGGAATGATATTATGAATAGACTTTAGCCCTATCTTCTAGGTTATCGGAGTTAAAACCTGACAATTTTATTAAAAATTGTGGTAGTTCGTGGGTATTCTTCCCAATTGGCTATGTAATTTTATCATCACAGTTTCTTTAGCATATTTAAGTTCTCATAAGTCAAATGAGAATTTGCTTAACCACCTTAGGATAAACATATTACAAATTTAAGAATAAAGATTCCAAGTTGATATTTAATTTCTTTATGCCTTTCAGTTTGGACATTTGGTTGTGTTCTTGTATTTTAGCTCCACAAAACATGTTAATAAATTTGCAATTAAAAAGCAGATATATGAAAGTATTTATTATATTCAAAAAGATAAATTTATAATATATTACATATAAAAAACTTACAAAGCTAAACTTTGTAGGACAGCTTCTTAGAATGTAAGGTTAATTTAAAATTACAATGAATGTACATTTTATAGTATATGCTTTTGTCTGTACAAGGTAATGACCATTATTTAGGATTAAAATAAGATTCTGTAGTAATCATCTCTGTAGCTATATAGGAATAGCACAGACACCCTGCAAAAGAAGGGAAAAGGTAGGATCAGTATAATGGGTGAAGAATAGCATTAATAAACTATTTTAGAACACTTAACTGTATAGTTTTGTTTAGTCAAAACAATATGGAAGGCTAGGTACTAAAACATTACCCAAGTTTTAAGGAAGCTGTGACTGGCAAGGGTCTGCAGTGTAAGGTCTTATACAAGGAGACCACTATTCATTTCACAGGCTTTGTTGTTGCCTTTTAAACGGCAGGTAATATGAACAATTGGCTTTCGACATGAGAACATAAAGCAAAGTTGTCTTAACTATTATTAAAACAAATTCCTAGGAGTTACCTGGGTGATTAAAATTATACTTGGGATTGCTACTCCTGGGACCTGCTGTGTTTTGTTACTGACAAGACTATGACTGATTCACAGTCCTGAGCAAGATTTACTGGTTACCAGTTGCAATTAATAGCTTATCAGCCATCAAACCTCAATAAGAGTAAAATACATCACTTTAAAACCCCTCCTTGAGTTTTTACCCATGTTGAAATCTGTGATGCCAAAGTGATAACTTACTTTTTTTCTACTTTGATGTTATAAATTTCATCACAGACTAATTTGAGGTATCTTTGCTTTGGCAGGCGTGACAGCAGCTGCTTCACAGTTGTATTAAATGCCTGTTCATCAGCATCCCACTAGGAAAAAATAGATAAGACTTAATAACAGGCACTAGGGTTTATTAGCTGGTGTTTTTCTGGGTCACTAATGAAATGCCAACATCATTATCCCCTTAAGTATACTGAAGAAATCATTATAGGGAGATAGAACTGGTGGAGAGACTGCTGGGCGTCCTCCTTTGAAGCATCAGTTTTCTTTACAACACACTACCTTATCAGATCCTTACTGACAGTGTTGCAGCCTGTGACTTACGTTGCCAGTACAGTGGGATACACTTATTTACAAGACAACAAAATGTAGCATGAAATGTTAGTTTTGGGGTAAAGTTAATTTTTCATCTATAATCCGTGACTAAACACTTTGGATAGAGAAAAAAGTATTCTGTGATACATGGCAGGTTGTAAAAATCACCTCCAGCTATGATTATAGTGACACACTCTTAATGGCAAAAGGTTTACCCAACATTTAGTTTTTATTAGGCTATTTGATAATGAGGGTATATATACCCATAAAAAAGAAAAAAAAAAAAAGACCTAAGTTAATTTTTACAAAAAGATTTTCCATATAGTTCTCGTTCTGCAAATGAGCTTCCCTAGTTGGAATGAAGGTTTGAGGCAGCAGAGTATGTGTATGGTGGTTAACACGCATTCCACTAGTCTGCCTAGGCTCAAATCCTGGCTCTCTTACTTATTGGATTACCTCGAGTAAGACATGTGACCTCTCGACTTCCATTCATAAAATGCTTCTGTTTAACTGTGAAATGGGGATAATGTACCTCCCTCTGGGGTTATGATTAAATGAATTAATATTTGTAAAATGCTTAGGACGCGGCCTGCCAGAGCCTGATACTCAGTAAAAGAACTAAGGTATTTATTAAATAATCTGAAATTTAAAAGAATGTCACTAGGAAAGTATGATTCCTTCAAAATCTGTGTTAGTTGTGTGTGTGTGTGTATAGAATCATATGAAAGGAACTATGTTACCAAATTCCTAGAACTGCCAGAAAAAATACCCAATAATCATTTTAAAAAAATACCATTTTCAGTTTTCTTTTGGCAAATTAGCAGCAAAATGTTAGGATTTTAAAAACCACAATGTAGAAGAGTTTATCTTACCTCTAATGATAAAAACTGTAAGATTGTTTCCTTGGGTAGGTCCACCTGTCAGTACACAAAAACGTACATCATGTCAGAGAACCCAAGGCCGCACATTACTGACTTGTGATGGTGGTGTCACTTTGGATGGAGCAACATGAAAAGGGCTGGCAGAGATTGGGATGCTACTGTGCTATAAAGCAGACTTAATGCTATGCAGTGGCAAGCTCTCAGCACTGGTGAGCTAATACTCCTGTCCTCACAAATTATACTCCAAGAGTTTGACAGTGCTACCTGCACTATAGGCTTAGCGAGGCAAAGGCCTGGAACATTTAGAAAAATGATTTCCGTTTTCACTCCCCCTGCTCCATCTTTCAGAGGAAGAAAGCAAGAGAAACAAACATAAAACCTTCAATTTTCTCTCCAGTTTTTTTTTTTTTACAGATTTAGATTACATGTGGTTCACATCAGTGATAATAGGCTGGCATCCCAATACTGTTGACACAGCAAAAAAGCCCTGACTGCTGAGGAAACTACTTTGACAGTATGGATAAAAGCCATCCTCAAAATGTGAAAGAAAGTGACTTACAGCCAAAATTTCAATTTCACTGCTTTTCTGATGTAAGTTGGCAAGGGAAGTCTGAAGTCGGGTTTGTACCTAAGAAGAAGAAAATATGTCAATTCGGAACCCGTCAAACCAAGCATCTTTCTTGACATTTTATGTCCTAGTCCAGGAAATAAACACAGGTGACAAATATCCTAGAACTTATTTTTAATCCACCTCGGAAAGATGAATGTGTAGCCCATTATGAGTTCAGGGGAAATGAGATTTTATAGCCTATCATAATTTGTATAATCACCTAGTTGCTTATTTCTTTACAATTTTGACACCATGCCTAGTAAAAGTTCAGTGAAACTGCATGTGTATGCAGGAAGATGTCAGCATTAAGCTCAATCTGGCCAAAGGGAATGGTTACAACAATGAGAACAGGGAACTAAAATATGGTAGGTTCAATGAAAGTGGAAAATGGGGAAAATGGTTTCCACCTGACATCCTGAGAAAGCTTACAAAAATGAGGTAACCCGATCTTTTGTACTTCAATCTATTACATTTATAAGGAATGACTGCTCTCTTAACACCCTCTTCCCAAGTGAGGCTAGTGTGCTGATTGTGCTCATTAGCACTGTCCATATTGATTTCCCTGCTGTCCCTCCCACTTGGAATACCCTAACCTTTCTTCCCTGCTTATTTCAGTTCTTTAGAGGTTACCTCTATGAAGCAAACACTGGCCTGTTTGTCCCATGTCTGTAGTACTCTCTAACACATACATTTAATTACTTATTTTTACCTATGATCTTTGAACTATAATATGCATATGCTTCTAAGGATTGGGGCCATGTTTTATGTCTTTTGTATTTTACATGGAGTATAGCATGGAATCACACATATAGTAGATACCACAAACATATAAGCACCGATTCATGCATATAGTAGATACCAAAAATATGTATGCAATAAGAAATTTGCCTCAAGTCTTGGGATCTCTTTTGCTCTGCTATTTAATGCAAAAACAAACAAACCCCATCTGCCATTAGAACCAGATCAGAAAGCTTTTGTTTCAGTAATTCTGACAATAGCTGCTTCAAAGTGCCCACAGTTCACACTAACCTCTCTTTGGAGGGCAGAGGGGTCAGAATACTGGCACCAAAGAAATGCTTTGTGTCAATGGAACTTTCAGAAGCCACAAAGTTAGGGAAGTGGGAAAGAGAGTATTTCCAGGAAACTTTTTTATTTTCCTTTTCTGCTTTCTTCCTCCTCTAGCTCCCATTAGAAAGCCATGGAAACTACTGGGTACCTGAGTTTCATACCGCCGCCTGGTGCTGGCTGACAGCTTCTCTGGGGCTATTACACTCACAATGGGGACAACTGGTGCTCCATGGATGTCAAACAGACCTGAAACACAGAGACTTTCAGAATTCGTGGCCTTCTCTTGTCCCAGGTTCCATAACATCCCAGGTTCTATAATGAGGGTGGAGATGATTACAGAATCTACTCTAGTGTGATGCTCTGGGCTAGATTATGTCTGGGCCTTGTCTCTCTGCAACTGCTTGCATTGCCCAAGACCCAGAACCCCAACACCCAGCAGTTCTACTTCTGGCAAGCCCACCACCACCAGCCTTTTCTCCTCAGAGGGGAGTAGGACGTGACAAAGGCATAGGGATACAATGAGTCACCAAAGCCTCATGAACCTAAGAAGCAAACAGCATCCCTCAAACGCTAATATTTCCTTAAACTCAAAGTATTTGAAATCTGATGGTGACAGAGAGTCAGTGCTAAGAGAAGTGAACCCAAAAGACCCAATTTTGTTAAAAGCCAAATATGTGTTCTTATGCACTTCATTGGGACATTTTTCAGTAAGGTAATATGATGGAACTAAAGGCATAACAAGCACCATTGTCCCCTTCCTGACTTTCACGAAAACAAAATGTATAAAGTGTCTTTCTCCAAGGGATTTCAGAATATTTTTCTTCAATCATTTTTGTATCGGGAAAACTTCCAGGAAAATTATCCATATTTAATCTATACAATAAACTAAGTTGAAGATTAAACCACTGGTAAAAATAAGACAGTAAGACAGAGAGAGATAGGCCAAGATCAGAAGAGTCATGAATGTCAAGTTACTTTGTTATTTTCTAGGATGTGTCCAAATCATGGATAAATTCCATTTGGTACAAATAAGTGTATATGTGTTACCTTAAAAACATATTTTTGATGCAGGAAAGAGTTAGCCATAGTCGTAAGTGCTTAGGGCAAAAACACACATAAAAGCATTATTATGTTCAGATTATAATTAGTAATTATACCTGAAGCATTAGAAAATGACCCCTTCTGATTTTGTACTGCAAGGTTATCGGAAGCTTCTCTAAAAACAAGCAAACAAAAACAATTAGAAAATAGTCAATAAGGCAAAAGCAACACAGACTACTTACAGTGAGCTATACTTAGAGTGAACCATTTTTTCTATTAAATTTAAAAGTAATATTGGTTATTAGTAGAGGAAAAACAACAAAAAATTGGCATTTAATTATGCGCTTAGTCAAGAGAAAGTAAGAATTATAAAGGATTTCATTTCAAATTAACAAATGCCTAAAGACAACATTCTGATTTATTCAGCTGGCTTTGAATTCCTGGCTAACATGAGAAGTTAATTTCAATGAAATATAATGGGTATTCTTTCTGTTACCCTCACAATACAAGCAAACATTGGCAACACAGGCCCCACCTTCATTATGGCAACAACCTTGGTGTCACAGGAGAACGTTTAGTAAATCAGATTCTTTCAAAAGCTGTGAATGGATGTTCTTTGAAGGACTGTGAATTAATTTATAACCTTTAAGAGACAATAACACTCTTGGGAAAACAGGGAAATAATCGTTCATATGGAAGAAGAATTTTAAATCTTTCCCTGCTAAAACTCGGTCCCATCTGGCCTTTTAAGTGTCTTGACAATATTCCCTTGAACTCACTATTAGTTGAGTTTTTGTTTTCTAAACTTCTTTGATTTAGATCTGTAATCCTAATAACTGGTGATTTCAAAATACTCTATACTCTCAGGAAAGCCTGGTGAATTTATGCAAGCTGGGTACAGATGGACAAGGGTGGAGCCGGGAGGGAGAAGAAAGCAAAAATGTTTATATAGAAGCCAGGATTTCTCAGTCTTGGCACTAGTGACATTTTGAACCAGATAATTCTTTGTTGGTGGGTGGGGGAAGTCAGTCCCGTGAACTGTAGGATGTTTAGTGGCATCCCTGTTTTCTACTAGATACCAGTAGCACCTCCAGTAGTAACAACAGAAAATGTCTGCAAACATTGCCAAATGTCCCCTGGAAGCCAAAATCGATGCTGGTTGAGAACAATGATGTAAGCCAAAAAAGGGTAAGTACTGTGTTTTCTGATTATGAGCATATATTCAGGAGTGACAAATATATATTATAGAACAATTGAAAGAAAATTAAGATCCCTTGTAATCCCACTAACCAGAAATAACTACAGTTAAAAATATGGTACATCATTTCAGACTTTTTTTTATGTATGGACTATGAAAATTGGGATCATATCATACATCCTGTTTGTGGTCTTCCTTCCATGTCAATAAACTCTGCTTTACTAGAATCATTTTTAAAGGCTGCACAATATTTCAGTGTATTTACCATAATTCAAACAACCTACCAATGAAAATTATGATACAGTATTATAAGTGAGAAAGTCTCAGAGTGTGGCCCAGGGACTCCAGGGAGGTCCCAGAGATCCTTTCACAGGGGATCTACAAGCTCAAAACTATTTTCACAATAGTCCTAAAATATTAAGTATCCTTTTTATTCTCATTGTCTTATGAATATGTAATGGAATTTTCTAGAGATTACATGTGTGATAACATAAGAGGCTACATACAGAGCAGACAGACAATCTTGTTTCTTCTATTAAGACATTGTAAGGAGATTTTAAAAATGTAAAATAATGCATTAACAATATCTGGGGAAAATGTGAAATAATGCTTCTCTTACTAAGTTTATTTTGTTTTGGAAAATACAATTATTTTCCATTAAAATGTTTAGTTAGCAAAGTAATAGGTTTATTGTTATTTTTAAATTAATAAATCATTATTTTAAAAATGTTTACATTTTAATTTCTAACACAAATTATTGATAGATATAACCTAGATAAACAAAGCTCCTTGGGATCCTCAAATAATTTTTAGGGTATAAAGGGGCTCTGAGGCCAAAAAGTTTGACAACTGCTGGTACAAACAATGCCTTGATAGATAATCTTCATACAAATCTTGAAGGAGTAATTTTTACTATAAATTCCTGAAAGTAGAACTTCTGTGCTGGGTTAATTCATTTTTATTTTTAGCTTTAAGGCTTTTAACTTTAATTGGTATTAAATTCCAATTCAGAGTTGAATCAGTTTAAATTTTACATGCCCATCATAAGTATTGAGATCTTTTCCCAAAACAATTTCGATCTTTTAAATACATTGACAAAACACTACTGAAATTTACTTACAGACCAAATTAGATAATGACACATAGATTTTGGCTCCTTAGGCCTTTCAAAATGATAAAATACTCTTTGACATATTATGAAGAACAAACGTTAAAAGATATAATTAGTCTTACATAGCAGGTCATATAATTAAACTGCTGAGTCATTCAGAAGCAATAAAAAGGTTCATTGAAAGTTATCCTGACCTATCTTTAGTTCCCAAAAGGATCAAAATGACTCTTAAAATAAATGTACATAAGTTCTATATAGGTAGTTGCAGCTGGTTTTCTGGGCTTTTACTTACTAGTTACCTGATAGTCCTTTCATCACTGACTTTAGTCCTCAGTTTCTGCATAACATGGTCCACAAGATCATATTCCAGCACACGTTTCTCTGTCTGCCTTTCCTTCTCAAAAGATTTAACCTTAAAAAGAAAGAAACAGATCCATCATTTTTGAAGCCAACAGGGTGAATCAGAGTACCATAGTAAAACTACTCAGTTAACAATTCAGGCTGGTGATTCTTAACCAGGGGCGATTTTGCTCCCCATAGGGCCTTTGGTCATGTTTGAAGACATTTCTGGTGGTGGCAGTTGTGGAGGGTATTTCCTGGCCTCTAGTGGGTAAAGGCTAGGGATGTTGCTGAACATCCTACAATGCCCAGGACAGCAGCCCCCACAAAGAACTAATTATCAGGCAAAATGTCAGACAAAAATCCCAGTGTGGCTGTTGAAAAATCCGTTTAGACTAGAATGCTTATCATAGATGATAGAATTAAAAAAAAGCCCATGATGATAAACCAGCTCCTATTTCATTTGATTCTTTCACATATCCTTCCCCTTAAACATCCTGTAGTCAGTCACCCAGGTTGTACAACTCCTCCCTTTCCTTTCCAAACCCAACTCCTGTCATCCCACTTTTATGGTACCTGCCCTTTCATTTTTACTCCCATGGTCAGCAGTCCACCTAAACTTGTGATAGCCTGATATTCTTCTCACTGCTATCTCTCTGACTTCAATTTTTCCTTACTCTATTCCATGCTACACATCCCTGTAGATTAATTTTTCTCATATACAACTCTGATGTCCCCTTCTGTCTAAAACATATGCTGGCGCCTCACTAGCTGCTAAATAAAGTCCAGATTCCTTGGTTGGGCATTTTGGCTCTCCATGATCTAGCTAGAACTATTCTCTCTTGCTAAAGTATCCTTTTTTACAACCCTTCTGCTTCACCCAAAATAAGACTATTGAGGGTAACACCTAATGGTTCTCTGCTGGTCTGCTTCTTATCTGTGGGATAATCTATTGAAAGAACTACTATTCCTTCTGCTTAAAAGGCCCTATCAGCATATAACCTATATCTTGCTCTTTCATGAAGATTCAGCTGTAAATCCCACCTCCACCCTGATTTCCTTGCTACTTCCAAAGTAATCTCCCAGGCTGATGAACCCTCAGAGGACTTTCTCTGTAGGATTTTCATGACATTTAGAATTTTCTAGGTCATAATTATGCACAATGTCTTATGTTCCCTACCAGATTATAGGATCCTTGACAGCCTGTGGCTTAAATGTCCCTGTATCCTTCATGGCTCTAAATTTAATCCCTCCCACACTATTTGCTCAATGGACGAATGAAATGATGTCTTGCCCTTCAAATATGAAGATGATGCTAGTGACCCATCATTAACAGAGGCAGAAACAAGATTGAAAAGAGCTGGACATGCTGGAATATGTTGAAATAAACAAGATTATATTTAATGGAGATAAATATGAAGTCTTGTAATTAAAGCTGTCATTGTAGAAGGCCAGCCAGACATGAAGATAACTGTGAAAAGTCCAATAGGTTTTAGTTGATAAATGAGCCAAAGGAGGCACGTGGTTGCTAAGAGTTCATTTAGGAGAAATATGGTATCTGGATTGAGGGAGGGCTGGGACCCTTCCCATTTAGTCAGAACATGCTTACAGAACTCTGTAGAATTCTAGTATCACATACAGACAGACACTGACAAAGTTGTGTGTCTAGAGGAGGCTAACTAGGAGGGTCAAGGATGTGGAAACCATATTATGAGGAATGGCTTAAGTAACTGGAATGTTTAAACCAGAAAAGAGGACATTTAAAATGGTATGGCACCTATTTCCTAAAATTTATTTTAAATTAGTTGAATGAAGTAGAAAAATTAGATTTGCTACCTTGACTAATTCAGAGGGTAGAACCAGGACCAGTGAGTCTAAGTTTTGTGAAGCAGGTTAGAAAGTTTCTGAAACTTGTTAACCATTATAGCAGTATATTATGACACTAGAATTATCCACCAGAGTCGAGACAGTCATCTCTTGGTAATATCACAAGAGCAGTCACTGCTCTGGAAGAGGCCCAATCTTAGGGTCATGTATGATTTTGTGACTAACAAGCTGACTAGTAGTGGGGATTCAAACAAATATATGACGATGAAATAGTAACAATTCTACATAAAATGTCCCAGAAAACAGAAGAGGAGAGAACCTGTCCAGTTCACTGTATGAAGCCAACATTACCTCGATATCAAAACCAGGAAAAGACATTATAAAAGAAAAACAAGGGGGAAAAAGTGTTGATCTTGATATTTTTCCTTTAAAAACAGAAATAAAGGCTATGAGGTAGTATAGTTATGAGCATTTTTAATTAATGCAACATAGTAAAACTGGTTAGTAAACAGCCAGAGAATTCGCTAGTCAGTATTATCAGCTCTAATTATTCTTAATTTCATAGATGGAAAAAGAAAACAAGGGGAAAAAGTAGGAAAAGACTACAGCCACAGTTAAAAAAAAATTTTTTTTAAAGTTCTAAGTGTTCTGATTCAGATTCTCTCTTCCTTATTTTATACACTCTCAACAATAACAAGCCCAGCAAATCAGGGAGCAATAAATTTCCTCCCATACCCCAGGCCAGGGCCTCAGTAGGGAGCTGGTTGCTCCACAGTTAATAGTGTTGGAAATCAGTTGAACTGTGAAAGATTTTCCCCCTCTTTACCTTGACATGGCTTCCTTCTTTATCTGAGACAAGGGCCACATATGTGATTTCATGATGTCTGCAGTACTCCTGTAATTCCTCTTGGGACTGAAATAAATCAGCACAGTATATGAAATAAACACAAGGCACGTGGGTAGCTTCAAGTAATTAAAGAGAATGAAAACACTGTGTGCAATTGTATTCTCAAAGTGAACATGCTGACTTCAGGGGCTATAAATATTAAGCAAGAAAAGTACAGAGTTCAAAGGAGGAATAAGACCTCGCTTGCTTTCATTACTTTCATTATTGTTCTAAGGGGCCACTGTGGTCAGGACACAGAGATTTTCCAAAGCTTCAAATCTTGATGGAAGGTGCCCAAAACTATACAACCAACCCCCTCCCCCCACACCCCCTACCCCCCCCTTTTGAGGAAAGCAAAGGCAATACAAGAAATAGAGGAAGGTGAAAAGCAGAATTAAAGCATAAAGCAAAAGGCATCAGAACAGAGAAGCCTTCAGGGGATGCCACCGTGCAGGACAAATAAGTGACTGGGTTTGGATTTTACTGTGAGACACAGTACTTCTCTAACAATTTATGAAACATGTAGACAAATGGGAAGAGGATACTGCTCTGTCAACTGATTAAAAATGACTGCTCAGCCTGCTTCTGACATGAATTTTTATATAACACACACAAAAACGGGCAGTAGCAGCCTCCGAACAAACCACATGGCAGGTGACGTGAAAGGAGCAGGAGGGAGGGTGGGGTTCTGTCCCCCCAGACATCTATCTCTTCATGCTCTAGAGCACCTTGAGTGTGGGTGAACGTGTGTACAGCTTGGATGATCCCCTAGGGGTGCGGCCCCTCTGTGATCTTGTGTCACTACAGAAGTTATCTAAAGGTCCCACACTCTAACGGGCAGGCAGGTATTTGGTCCACTGCAGGAGGTCTGAGGATACACAGCCAGAAAACACTAGACACAGAATGCTTTTGGGAACTGTGGTTGGCTGGACGACGGCCTGCAAAGGTGTCCACATCCTGTGACTATGTTAGCTTGCCTGGCTGATAAAGTTAAGGATCTTGAGCCAGGAAGATAATCCTGGATTACCCGGGTGGGCCCAGTGTTATCACAAGGGTGCTAGAAAGAAATAAGAGGGTCAGAGTTAGAGGGAGACAGAGGTAAAGACAGGAACGTAGCTCAGAGAGGAAAGATGCTTCACTGCTGTGTTTGAAGATGGAGGATGGGGCCATAAGCCAAAGAATGCAGGCGGGCTCTAGGAGCTGGAAAAGCCAAGGAAATGGAATCTCCCAGAAAAGGCTTCAGATGGAATCACTCTATCAGCACCTTGATTTGAGCCCAATGATACAGATCTTTGACTTTTGAATTCCAGAACTGTAAGCTAATAAACTTGTGTTGTTTAAAACCGCTAAGTCTGTGGTAATTTATTATTAGATAGGCTGACCATATGCCCTGTTTGAAATAGGACAATACTGTTGTTTTCCATCCCGTTTAAATCAGTATGTCTGGTGAGCCTAGTACTGGATACAGGAAGCAACTCTACACAGAGACATAAACAGAGCCTGAGAACATCACGCTGTGGAGGATGGCTTGCCACAGAGGCCAGGACTATCTGCACTCC
Source organism: Craseonycteris thonglongyai (assembly GCA_004027555.1). Taxonomy (NCBI): domain Eukaryota; kingdom Metazoa; phylum Chordata; class Mammalia; order Chiroptera; family Craseonycteridae; genus Craseonycteris; species Craseonycteris thonglongyai. Next base: position 12,093 of record PVKE010031843.1, read on the forward strand.
TCTCGCAAGTGCTTTTTGTCTCATTACCTGTGACCAGTCATACATGATTTCCGCTGTGATTCCCGCTGTCCAGAGTTTCTGGGTGATGTTGATGGCCCTGGACATGGACATCTGGCCAACACTTACGACCAGGAGGTCACAAGAGCTGACTATAACCTGGATCAGAAACAGAGTGATGGCATTTAGAAGAGTGAGACCGTAGGTATGTAGGCGGGAGCACCACCAGAGGGAAGCAGCATTCATGTGAAGATGGGCACTTTGAAGTCTTACACAGAAACCTAAGTGCAGAAGTCTCTGCTTTAAAATGATACTGTAAAATAAGTAACAGTAAAAAGAAAAAACACTTTAATATTAGTCTTTTAAGACAGAAATTATTTCAACTACTCTCAGTCATCAGGAAGATATTCTTTTCCTCTGGGAAAACTAAAATCTTGTTTGAGACACAAAGGAAAAAGAACAATTTCTAGCTTTGCAGAGTACAGCAGGATTTCTGAACAAGGGGCTTTGACATGAGTCTGTTAACTATAACATCTCACATTTACATAGCTCATTACAGATGAGGAAAGTGAGGCTAAGAATAGATGGATGGATGGTCTGAGGTCCCCAGCTCAAGGCTAAGGACTGAAATACAAGGACTTATGCCAAATCTATCATGGTAAAAATAATCTCCCAAACCCTAGGCTACTGCTGCCACATGGGGCTCCAAGTAAATGACTACAATATGAGACAAGGCACAATGGAAAGCAAAGCCAGAACTTACAGGTTCTTCCATGCTGAGGACAGCAGCAGATATCTTATCTATAGCTATGCTGACCCCGATGGCAGTAGGAACTGGCCCCAGCACCTGTGGTCCTCTAAAATGGGAAATCTGTGGAGAAAGACACAGCGCTGGTTATGAAATAGAAAAGAAACTGCAATTATGGGCAAAGCAATGATTAGACGGCATGTACTCTGTTGGCAATTTACCAGCAAAGGGTTCAATAAAAAGATGTGTGTGGGGGGGAGGGGGGAGGAAGGGAGGGAAGGAGGGGGAGGGAGAGGGAGAGGGAGAGGGAGAGAAAGAGAGAGAGAAGCAAGGCCACATGCAAGTTTGGAAAAATGTTACATACAGAACTGCACTTGTTCAATACAGCAGCCACTAGCCACATATGGCTTGAACATTTGAAACATGGCTAATCTGAATTGACATGTGCTGTATGTATAAGATACACACTGGCTGCAAAAGTTCAGAATTAAAAAAAAAAAGTAAAATAGATCATTAATTTTTAGATGTTTGATTACATCTTAAAATAGTATTTGGGGGTATTCTGGGTTAAATAAATACTGATTGCAAATACTTAGAAAACGAGAATGTAAATATTTCCTTAATAATTAAAATTTGATTACATGTTGAAATAATATTTTGGATATATTATTGTACTAAATAAAATATATTATTAAAAATAATTCCAGGGGAAGCCGGGATGGCTCAGTGGGTTAAGCGCCCTGGGGACCAAGGATTGAATCCCGATCCCGGCCCGTGCGGACCCATATGCTGAACTGGGGAGTGCCCCCAGTTCAGTTCTCACCAGGGTGGAGACCCCGGCCTAGTTCCTGTCCTGTGCAGCCCCGCGCCCACCTGTGGAATGAAACTATGTGGAAAAACGAATGATGTGCAACTATGGAGACTGTTCTGGGCCCTCCCCCTTCTCTCTGTCTCTGTATCTCTCTCTCTCTCTCTGTCAAAAACAATAAAAATAAATCTTAAAAAAAAAAAAAAATTCCACCTCTTTCTTTTTACTTACTTTATGTTCCTAGACAATTTAAAATGTAACATAGGTAGGTTCTGGATCCAAGATGGGTAGGTACACTTCTCCCTATTTATCCTGCTAAGTACAGCTATTATAAAACTCCTGGACATATAAAACAAACATAAGACTGAAGTGGAGAGAAGGTGGTAGATGGCCAGGAACCCCATGACACGTGGCTAGTTCCCTGGGTTTGGTCTTTGCCTCATATATCCTGGATTGGGTGTTGGAGAAACCAAGAAACCCAGACACGCCAAGGAGAACCCACAAAAAAGCCCCAACGAAAACCGTCCCTCTGGCCAAAAAGACCACAAAAGGGGCAACCCAACAGGACAGAGACTTATAGAGAATACATGCCCTGCTTCAGCCAAACACCATAGGCGAAAACACAGCCTCCCCCTCCCCCACCAAAGGCCAAGTAGGGGCCTAGACATTCACCTAAATGTAAGGAGTCCCACCACCCAATCAAAGTCCCAGAAGGGTGGCATCAGAGGTGAAATGGGAGCCAGGACTAATGCTCCCCATCCTTAACTGTGTCAGTGGAGGCCAGCGATTCAGGATCCGGAGCTCCCATTTAAGCAGGAACAAGGTCATTGCCTGCCCTGGGGTGGCACCAGAGTAGGCTGTGTGGGAAGCTAAGACTCTCACCACTACCCAGTTGTCACAGGTCTCCTGCCACCTCCCCCCGCCCCCAACCACCACAGTATCAGTGGAGACATGTGGGAAGCAGTAATAAGGCACCCACCCCCCCTCCCACCCTGGGGATGCCTGAGGAACCTCAATTTTCACCTCCAAACAGCGGTAGCATGGTAGCATCCCTCTGTCTCACAGGTGTGGTATCAGAGGAGGCCTGCTCAGTCAGAAGATCTCGATAATCTTGAGTCTCAAAATACTCAAAACCACCAGGCTACAACTGATAATCACACATCAGGCCAAGAGCCCAGAAGATCTCAAAGCGAGTAAGATAAACACCAAGATGTCACAGTTGTTGGAATTATAACAAGGATTTTAAAGCAACCATCATAAAAATGCTTCAGTAAGTATTCCGAACAGGCTTGAAACATATAAAATAATGATACATCTTAGCAAAGAAGTGGATTAAAAAACCTCACTGGTTCGACTCAATACTAGAATGGAGATAACAGTGGAAACAGTCAGTGAAATCAATGATGAAACATTAGGAATTACTCCATCTAAGCAAAAAAGAACACAGACTATAAGGCAAAATGTTCCAGAACCTCAGGGATATAACAACAGATCTTACACTTGCTTCATCAGTCCTAGAAGGACAGGGAAAAGAAGGTGAGACAAAAGATACTAGAATAACACCTGAAACATGCCTCCACTAAGCTGTGGTGAGGGGTGGGGGATGGGCCAGGTGGCAGCACACCTTGTGACTGCTGATAGTGATGAATGTTCCAGCTTCCCACTCAGCCTCCTTTGGCTCCACCATCTGGAGGATGGTTTTGTTACCACTTGGGTGAGCACATTACCCCCAGGCAGATCTGAAAGTCCTGGCTCCCATTTCATCTTTTCGGATGTTACCCTGCTGGTGGGGGCCCACGTGGTAAAAGACATACACCTATAGATTTAAGAAGCTGAGAAAACCCCAAATAAGATAAATCCAAAGAAAGGCATGCCAAGAAGCACAATTAAATGTCAAACTAAAGACAAAGGAAAAAAAAGTCTTTAAAAGCATTGAGTAAGAATCACCTATCCTATAGGGGAAAAATAAAGGAACAGCAACAGCACATTTCTCATCAGAAACCAGAAATGTTGGAGAAATACAACAGATTTTCTTGAGTTTCTCAGCTTGACAGTAGAAATAATAAGCATAACATTGTCCAATATGGCTCTCAATGTACATGGAGGAAGTATTTAAGACAATTACATTCCAAATGGGGATGGGGTAAAGGCACATCAAGGCAGGTAAGGTCTCTACACTTCATTTGAACTAGTAAATGTCGACGCCAGCAGACTTGGTGCTGATGGAATAGCTAGTATCTTGACTGCAGTGGTGGTTATGAAAATCTCACGTGTGATAAAATGGCAGAGAACTACACACATACAGTGAGGTCCATTTTCTGATGTTATTATATTAGTTATGCTAGGTTAACCATTGGAAGAAACTGGGTAAAAGGTGCATAAGACCTCTCTGTAGTGGTTTTGCAACTTCCTATAAATCTATAATTATTTTTAAATAAAAGTTTAAAACCATTACAAATGTGGTTCATAAGACATTTCTATTCCTAGAAGATATACAGGTGTTCAGTTATACTACTGGTTCAGTTTTTCTGTAGGCTTGAAAAATCTCAAAATAACAAGTTAAGGAAGAAATGAAATTAAGCCAGAACAGATCAACAACAGGGCAGCCCTCACCAGCAGGTCGTATCTGCCACCAGCTGCAAGGATTTCAGATACAGCCCTTTGCCTCCGTCTGATGAACGCCACAAACTGGAAGATGATCCCGCTGTGCTGCTGCACCTTGTAAACCAAGCCCAAATTGATCAAGACCTGTCAAGGGAAATGCCAGACAAATGTGTCAGGGTCACTGTTTTCTATTAATATTATAGTATCAGAACAATCTGTAATAGCATAAACCAGCATTCGGTAAGATCTGGCACCAAGTCTGTTTAACTGTAGATTGCTAAGACGAACTCTGCTCTCTTAAAGAATAACTGCTTCTTTGAGGCCGACATAATCAGATAGGAATTGCGATTCTTGCAAAGAAATTGATTTAATCCAAAATTATTACAGCTATATCAAATGTTACAAAATGTAAAAAACAGAGTTCTTCAGGAAAAAGATAATCCGTTTCCTTCTTGTGCTGTTATTAATGCTAAAAATCTGTACTGCCAAAATCAAACAATCACCACACCTGTAGCTTTATGCCAAGTTTCTTCAACAGTCCAACAACCTCCTCTACATCTTTTAAGCCATACTTCACCAATTGGGCAACACCTGTTTTCTGTTTTATTAATGAATTTATCATTGGTGTTAGGTCTTGCAAATCTCCCTTCTGTTCGATAAATTTGTAGAGTCGACCCAGCTGGAAAGCAAAGAGGCACAGTTAGCTTCCGGTCCACGGCAGGGAGGACTCACTTTGGGATGTGTTTTGTATGCACTGGGGGACCTAGCAGACCTTGTGCACTTCCAAGAGGGAAATTTTGTAGTTGAAGGTTATTTTAGCCTTTACCATAATCCCAGCTGAGGATTATCCTTTCCCAACAACTTGAAGGCACCTTGCAGAAGTGCTTCATGCTCCTCCTATTCAGTTTTAGTCCCACAAACACACAGTTAATGTTGACCCTGATAGAGGTGACCTTGGCACTAGCAGAGCCTCCATTATATATTGCCAAGCCAGTATTGTTCCCCTTTCCATACTCATTCTCATGAATCTCCATTACTATAGGCACACAAATGAGGGGCAGGAAGGCAAAGTCTGACTCTTCCTAATACCATACTGAGTCAGCCAGAAATCCCATTCCTATTGGGATGTAGCTTGGATGTCATCTCCTGCAGGCAGCTTCCTGATCTCTCCCCTCTGGCTCAGACCTTGATCCTAGCTCCTAGCAGCTGTACACATTACCCTCCCGGGGCGAGGGCAGTGGCAGGCCTTGATCAACCTGTAGGCCAGGCACAGTCCTTGGCACAGAACAGGTGAAAGGAAGTAAGTAGGATCCTAAGACCACAGAGAAAATGTCTAGGAGCTAAGGTGGAAATGAAGAAACAAAATTATAGCTGTTTTAAGGTTGTAGGCAAGTAGAACCTGGTTCAACTATAAACCGACACCTGGAAACTAAGAGCTGAATGAAGAATCACCTCAATATTTAACATAGTAATCTTAAATCACTTGTATTTTTTTAATTGTTAAGTTTACTGGGGTGATACTGGTTGGTAAAAATGACATAGGTTCCAGGTGCACAATTCTACATTACATCATCTATGTGTTGTATTGTGTGCTCACCACCCAGAGTCAGTTCTTCCATCACCATGTATTTTTTTTTTAAAGATTCTATTTTATTTTATTGTTTCAGAGAAGGTGTGTATGTGTGATAGAGAGACAAAGAGAGAGAAGTGGGGAGGGCCCAGAGCAGTCTCCATAGTTGTACACCATTAGTTGTGACATGGTTTCATGCCACACGAGTGGATGTGTGGATGTGTGCCTGTGCAGGGCAGGAACCAAACCGGAGCCTCCCAGATGGGCAGTGAGAACCTTATCATTGAGCCATCCTGGCAGTTACCAGAGCGCCATAGTTCAGCATATGGGGTTGCATGGGCTGGGGCAGGAATTGAGCCTCGGACCTTACAATTGCAAGGCTATTCCAGCATTCTCCACCATGATTTTTTTTTTAATTCAAAAAGGTTAAAATCTATAATCTCTTTACTAAAGATAAAATATTTTAAAATTCTCATTAAATGTTTTTTCTTAATTATTTCTTCTCAATAAATTTTAACATTAAATTACCCCATTAGGGAAAAGAAAGCCTCTTCAGTAAATGGTGCTGGGAAAATTGGAAAACCACATGCAAAAGGCTGAACGTGAACTGCGATCTCTCACCATATACCAAAATTAACTCAAAGTGGATTAAAGACCTCCAAATAAGAAAGGAAACAATAAATTGCATAGAAGAAAACATTGGCACTAAACTTATAGACCTGGGATTCAGGGAGGACTTTATGAATCTGACCTCAATGGCAAGGGAAGTAAACACACAAATAAACGAATGGAACCTTATCAAGCTAAAAAGCTTCTGTGCTGCAAAGGAAACCATCAACAAAGCAAAGAGGCAACCAACCAACTGGGAGAAAATATTTGCAAACAATGCCTCTGATAAGGGGCTAATATCAAAAATATACAAAGAACTTGTACAACTCAACAAGAAAAAAACAAGCAATCCAATTAAAAAATGGGCACATGACCTTAACAG
>PVKE010031844.1:0-18807 GCA_004027555.1 Craseonycteris thonglongyai
AGAGAGAGAGAGAGAGAGAGAGAGAGAGAGAGAGAGAGAGACAGAAAACAGAGAAGTAGATTTCTACCAAGCCAGTGCCTCTGCTTCCTCCCCATTTCTCCCCATGCAGGCCAGAACATATCCATATGGCTACCTGCCAATGCAGGAAGAACTGTATCATGACCCAGAGATAGGCATGTCTGACCTTGGACAGTGGTGGGAAAGCTTCATCCAATTACCTGGTTTCTCTGCCAGCCAGGCACACCAGGAATCTTATATGATCACTGAACATGTAAAAACAAGTGTTCAGCTTCTAGTCAAACTTGCAACACTGGTCACTATAGCTTAGCTACCTACTGTGGTATTCACAACTAATTTCAGAGGGGTCCTGCCAAACTCTCAAAGCAGCACCTAGAAGCAATGTTGTACATGCCAGTTTTGGTCTTAGACTAAGAGCTACCATGCACTGGGAACCAAGCTAATGTGGTCCCGTATATGGTACCTCATCCAAGATTGGAATCTTCCCTGGCAATAGAAAACAAAAAGCTGTCAATGGAGGGGAAGCTGGGATGGCTCAGAGGGTTGAGAGCTTGCTTTGCAGCCCCAGGGACTGAGGATCAAAAGTCAGCCCCGGCACGTGGGGACACACATGCTGAACTGGGGTGTGCTTCTCATGTGGGAGGCCCCCTGTTCGGTTTTCACCAGGGTGAGACTCCCATGTGGGAAGCCCCTGGTTCGGCCCCAGGCTCGAGGGGTGTGCCTCCCGTGCAGAAGGTCCTGGTCTGGTTCCCACCCTCCTGGGCCCCACTCACCTGTGTGGAATGAAACCAAGTCAAAAACTAATGACAAACAGCTATGGAGGCTGCTCTGCGCCCTCCCCCTTCTCTCTGCCTCTCTCTCTCTCTCTCTCTCTCTCTGTCTCTGTCAAAAACAATAAAATAAATCTTAAAAAAACAACAATTATTGATGAAGAAATTAAGTTGAAGGGTTACATTCTAGGACAGCTCATCAGATTATTAATCTGTGTGGGTTGAAGCTCTCAGGCTGGGCAAGAGGCAAGTCCTTAAGGTAATAGGATCTCCAGGGAAAAATCAGGAAAATGTGGGTTTTGGGGGTCATCTGCAAAGGATAAGTGGTAGAGACTACATAAAGCTGAACGTAAGTTCTTGCTCTGAAACTTACTAGTTAAATATCTAAGTAGTAAAGTTACCTTTTCTGGCTAAACCTCAAGTTCATCCCCTGTGAAACAATCTGTTTTTTAGGTTTTTAGGTTTAATATGAAATGAAATTATTTTTCTTTACTCCTGAAGTCACAGGAATAAATGAGATACTATTCCCTCCACTCCCAGCAAAGGCTACAAAATAAGAGAGAAAGGACAGAAAGACATAATAATACAAAAAGATGGCAAACACTTATGTGAAGAGGAATTTCATATTTGCTGATGATTAAGAACTAAGAAAAAGAATTTTGTATTTGCTGATAATCATGAACCAAGAGTAATGAAAATATAGGTTATCAAGATAGGGAAGGCAATTTCTGTTTAAATAAGATGTGACATTGACATGACAAATTCTTAAGGAAGAAAAGTCTGAAAAACAGCAGCAGATGAATAATTATTTTATGAATATAGTGTTTCAACGTGTATTTTGAATATGTACATTTTAAGAAATTTTATTTAAATTACTTTAAATTGAGATTTAGGTTACTAACTGCCAATAACTCATTAGTTCTGAGAATTGACATATTTTATATTACCTATTAGACACCTCCCAGTAGGCATCCAGAGTTTAGAGGTAAGTAAAAACAGTGATTTCTCATGTCACAGAGCAACATACTTTTTTACTATATTGATACTTAGGTCAAGAGTAGAGATGACAATGAATTTGGACCCATTAACATTTGAGATCTATTATAATTCTGGCTTTGCCATTTACTAACTACGTGAACTTTGCAAGTCACAACATCTCCATGCTTCAGTTTCACTGTCTTGGAAGTGGTCATAATACTACCCTATTTTAGGTTTGGATTAAGAAATGAGGGAATGCCAGGATGGCTCAGCAGGTTGAGTGCTTGCTTTGCAACTAACTTCAAGGTCCGGGGATTGAATTCCATACCCAACCTGTGCACATTCATATGCTGAACTGCAGGAGAACTCGTAACCGCTGGAATGGTGGTGAAGGTTCTTTCCTCCCGTGCAGGAGGCCCCCAGTTTTGTTCTTGGCCCACATGGCCCCACATCCACCTGTGTAGAATAAAACCATGTCACAACTAATGACGTATAACTATGGAGTCTGCTCTGGGCCCACCCTCCATCCTCTCTCTCTCTCCCTGTCTCTCTCTCACAGAATCTCTCAAAACAATAAAATAAATCTTAAAAAAAAAAGAAAAATAATTAAATGAGCTATCATCAAGATCTTTACAAACTTTAATATACAAAATGATAAATCTTTCAGTCATAAAGAAGGATAAGTTAGTAAACATATATTGCTCTTTTGAACCCAGTTTAAGTAAACTTATATTACAATCAAAGGATATTGAAACTCACAACTGTAATTTAGATAATATTTAGTTTTTAGCAAATTTGGGATGTTCTGGACTCAGAGATTCAACCTTGGCTACACATTGGAATCAGCCAGAGGGCTTTAAATATTGATGTCCATGCCCCCTCTTCAGAGATTCTGTTTTACTTGGTCTGCAGTATGCTTAGGGTAATGAATTTTCTAGGAATCCTCTAGGTGATTCTAATGTGTAGCCAAGCTTGAGAATCACTGCTCTAGAGAAAAATGGCAAAAACATAAACTGGGGGATCAAATCATTGATCTCCGCTATTAAAGTTTAGCTGATCTAGCCTCAGCCAAACCTAAAGTGAGGATTAAGCTGAATGAGCACTAATGTGCTAAAGATAAGAATCAGGTTTTGTTCCAAGCTTAGTCCATCCTCAGGTATCACTGGGCTCAAAGTGCCTTTCTCTTGCTGTTCTCCTCACCAGGTAAGACTTCTATGGCCGAGCTGTGCTGTGGTTGGGACCATCTGTGCTTTTATCAGTCAGAATTCTCCAGAGAAACAGAACAAATAGGATACAGGTATGTGTGTTTATTTATTTTAATGCATTGGTTGCTCATGGGATTATGGAAGCTGACAAGTCCCAAGGTCTGCAGTTGACAAGTTGGAGAACCAGGAGAGGCAATGGTGTACTTCCAGTAGGCTCAAGAAGCAGGAAGAAACAAAGTTTCAGTTAAAATCTGAAGGCAGAAAAGAACTGATGCTTCATATTTGAAGGTATTCAGGCAGGAGAACTTCCTCCCTTACTCATGGAGGCTAGGAGTGGGAATAAGCCTTTTCCTTCTATTCAGGCCTTCAAGTGATTAGATGATGCCCACCCACATTCAAAAGGAAAATCTGCTTTATTGATTCTACTTATTCAAATGCTAATCTCATCCAGAAACACCTTCACAGGCATACATACACAAAATAATGTTTGGTCAAATGTCTGGGCACCCTGTGGCCAAGTTGACACATAATAAACCATCATGATGTTTAAACATAAGAAACCTCATCTGATACTTCTTCAGAGAGCACAAAGGAACAGGGGTAAGAGGACTCTGGGATGGTTGTCTGGTTGTCTGCAGCATGGTTCCTTGGCAATTGAGAGAAAGGAATGAGAAATTCTCAAATCGTCATGTTATTGACTGTTAAAGCTATATGTTTCTAAATTATTTAATAGTGATGGCTTCAGGAGTTGCTACAACCAATTCTCTGTGTTCCCTTCCAAGCATTTGAAACATTTGAAGGGTGAAAAAAAGAGCAAATTGTAGACAGGATATGAATGAAATTCTCTCCCTCAGGCCTAGAGAAGATTCACTCAAATGTTTTTATTTCAGTATTACTGGGGAAGCTGGGATGGCTCAGCGGGTGAAGAGCTTGCCTTGCAGCCCCAGAGACCAAGGATTGAATACTGGTTCCGGCCCAGGCGGACCTATATGCTGAACTGGGGTGTGCCCCCATTTCAGTTCTTGCCGGGGCCTATGTGGGAGGCTCCTGGCCCAGTTCCTGCCCTGCGCAGCCCTGTGTCCATCTGTGGAGTGAAACTATATGGAAAACTAATGCTGTCAATTATGGAGACTGCTCTGGGCCCTCCCCTTTCTCTTTATCTCTCACTCTGTAAAAAAATAAAAATAAAAATAAAAATAAATAAATAAATAAATATATATATATATATATATGACTGCATTAGAGTAATAGAGTAGTTACTGAATATTTAAGATAGTCTTAAATATTCTATTTTACTAAAAACATGAGAGCCATTTAAGAATCTTCAGCAATTCTCCACCCCATTTCTAGATCATTTTTTTTCCTGCTTTGCTTGGGTCCTTAAAATTTTGTATTAGTTTTCTTCCTTCCCTACATCACCCACATGTTATATTGGAACTTATCTCTTTGACTCCAATTGCTAGAATTTAATTTTTAACTAGAAGTTTCTCTGTGAACTCACACTTCCCTCAAACTCTTACCATCTGGAAATAAAACCCACCCTTTAGCAGCTCAGTTCTTTTCAAAGTAAGCCAAAGTCAGCTGAAGCTTGATAACTGCCTGAAGTAGAAACCTGAAATAGGTTTATTGGGGGGTGTGGGGAAGAGAGCTAACAGGAACCCCTGCCCCAAATATGCTGCATAATAATGCACAAACTCAGAAGAAAAGCAATTGCCCTAAATATCTATAAATTCATGCATTATTTCTTCTCTAAGAAAGTTTTCCTCCAGCTCCCCAACCCAACCTCTGCCTCTATTATCAATTATTTTGTATAGTCAGCAGTTCTCCAAGTATGCTCCCTAGATCAGCAGCCTCAGCTCACCTGGGAACTTGTTAGAAACCCAAGTTCTCAGGCCCCACCTCAGATGCACTCAATTAAAAAGTTTGGCGATGGAACTCGTCAATCTGTTTTTACAAGCCTTCCAGGTGAGGCTGATACCTATCTTTGTGAAGGTTTATGCCTATAAAGCATACTCTGCTTCCTGGGAGCTTTAGTGACATATCTGTGCAGACTAATCTTCCCTCTCTTTCAATTCATTAGGTGGGAAAAACAGTTTCATATCACCACCTCTCAGTGTCTCACAAATGTCAGTTGATTCCTACTTGGGTTTCTAAACAGCACACAATTGAAAAGAAGGAAGGAATGAAGACTCACGGGAGGAGCTGAATGAAAAAGTCATCAAAGCTGTGATATCAGTTAGTACCTCTTTCTTTCTAATAAGGATACATTACCATGGCTTTTAGCATATTAAATTGTGTCAATTTCTTTCTGAGGTTTTACACTTTTGCCTATTAGACTGAGAGCCACTGAAGCAGAGCTTTTAGAACCTGATTCTATCAGAATTACCTGGGGGCTTGTTAACACGAAGAAGAGTCCTGTCCCATCTCCTCAGATTTTGACTTAGCAGGTATAGGGTGAGGTCTATGATTTTGCATCTCTAATAAGCTCCCAGGTAATGCCTCATTACTGGTCTTTAGACCACACCTTAGCATTGCAGCAGAGAAAAGAATCTATTCCTCAAAAATTATCGTAACATGTGAATAATAATCGTAACCACTGGGTAGCATGATAAAGATGACTGAATAATGCCATACATGGAAGACACAGAATATAAACAATTCATTTTCAACAGTGCCTGGCACATAGTAGATACCTACCTCTTGGCCATTGGTGGTTGCATGAGAAAGGGGAAATGAGAAGTTACAGCCAGTCATGGGATTCTATAGAGGCAATCCAGTAAAGAAAGCCAAGAGTCACTCACCTGAGACTGTGGCTGTTCTCATTACTGGCCACGCATAACCTGTAGTTGATGAGGCAACGAAAGCTCTGTTTCAGATAGAGGTATACAGACACCCCTCACTTAGCAACCAAGTTACATTCCCATGACTAGGTCGTTAAGTGACTACGTCAACAAGCAAGGGGTTTCAAGGCAGATGTCTTGTGGTGTGCTGTGGCACCATAGGGTATGGATTTTTCAATAGATATTATATGACACTGAGACAGGATCGTTAGTAAGAAGTTTGGTAGTCAGGAAAGTCCTCAGTAGCTGTAGTGACCTTATTAAAATAAATACGTAGTGAGCACCTAAAGCCAGGTCAGCGGGACATTACCGGCCCCAGCACTCCCTGGGCTTCACAGCGCCTTCCTCCCAGGCGGAACGGAGTCATGCCCCTAGGAAGTAAAACTTGCAGGAAGATTAACATACAGTTTCTGATACCTGTACCCCAGCACGTACGGTAGACATAACCTATGAAAGAAGTAGTTTTAGTCTTAGCTGTGGGCATTCCACTTTTGGGTGCCCCCTCTCATTAGAGCTTTGTCTTCCCTTTCAATAAAGTTTGCTGCTTAAAAAACCTTTCCATTCAGGTCCATGTCTTCATTGTTTGAGTGTGTGAGACCATGAACATGGGACACACTGTGATTCCTACATTAACATCACACTTATAAATGAAATACGTAGTCTTGTGTGATTGTGTAGTGAATACTAACTGTGTGGGAACTAGACAAAGACTGAGAAAGGGAATTTCCTGCACTGGAGAACTGGTGGTAAGTCCAAGAGGTCATTAAACAGGTAGGTTGGTAAGTGAGGAGTGGCTGTAAGGGGTTCCCCAAACCAAGTAGCATGGAGCATGTCTAGAAAAAACCCCACAACAAAATTTAGCAGACAAAAGGAAACAAAAATAATTGAAAGAAAGCAGAATATGTTTCTGGGCTACTCTCAGAAACACCACTGATTACAGCCTACCTACCTTATGCACCAACTGCAACATAGAATGAAGTTAGATTATCTTCTTGTGAAGGGCATTCATGAGTAAATGCATGACTGAGAGTGGAAGCTGGTGGAAATTACCTTTGATCACCAGGGCCACGATCCCTCCATCTTCAAAGTCAGTAGTATAACGTCTTCTCTCTGACTGCTTCCCTCACACGGCCTTCTTTTCACATAGTCAAATCTTTCTGTGACATTTGTGATTTCACTTAGGAAAGATAATCCCAGAAAATCTTTTGCATCCTCAAAATTTCTTTTTGCGATATAAGGTGACATTCACAGGTTGATTTCCAGGTATTAGGACCTGACTATTTTGGGGGTCACTATTTAGCTTACCACATGCCACTGTACCCTCATTTGTTCCACTAGTATTCCATTCTCAGTTTATTCTTTTCACCGCTGACATTTGTCTTGAAAGGAATCTTCATCTTGTCAAGTTCAGGAGTTAAAGGGTCAGGACTACCCGGCAATGGTGATCTCATTACACAGCATTCCCTTTGTACTCACCCACAAATTGAACCCTAAAGAACCCCACCCAGTTCCTGATGCTTTTCTCAGAGAGCCCATTGCACTGTGTAGTGAGTGCCTGTTGGTGATTTGGGTTTTTTTCTGTTCACAGAACCATCAGAATTCTGGAGCCATCAGAATCCTGGTTGCGTTCCATATGCCTCTGGCTACACAGGTGAAAACACCACGTGGTTCTTTCACATGTCAGTATATTGTACTCATCTGCCCATATTTTGGATGCCTTGTCCCTTAATTTTTTTGTAGATATTTTTGTCTTGCTGTTCTAGTTGCTATTTTTTAGGGATGGACTTGGAATGAAAATATTATACTATCACTGTCATCTTCTTAGAATCTTTCAATTCAATGTTATTATTTAAATGAAATTTGGTCCATAGTACACACAAGTAGATCTATGATATGCCACAGCAATTGTCTACCATCATCCCCACCACCCATGATCAAGGACAGCTCTTCCAAAGATGTGATCCTTTCTTCTTTGATTTGCTGTAAAACCCCCTTCTGAGTCGAAATTTCTTCAACAACCAAACCCAGTAAATTAGAGGAAAAATTCCTTTCCTAAAATATGAGACAAGTATCCTGAGATGTTGAATACAACATTGTTTGCAATAATAAAAAATTTGAAAAAAATCTATGCCATAATCCATCAGTGGATTAATTCTCTTCTTTTAACAATGTTTGAGACATTTTGCTTTCTTGCAAAGTTAAGCCTCTGCAACAGTAACAGTCACAATTCCCAGGTTTTATTTGAAGTGCATTTTTTTCTTACCAAGTATTCTCAGAATGTCTTAATATCCATTTTCCCTGCAGGTTCCAGTATTGAATGTAGTGACATAGTGTCCAATCTCTCTACGAAGTGGTCATTGCCAGGCATAAGCTGTGGTATCTATTGCTACTGGCTATTATGATGAAGCTGTAAAACCAAGAAATCATGTTTGATTTCTTTTTTATACTTAGGATGACCATATGATTTATCATCCAAACCAGAACAGGTGTGAGAATGAAAGAGACTCTATTAATAATTACTGTAGGAAAGGGAAGCCGGGATGGCTCAGAGAGTTAAGCGCTTGCTTTGCAGCCCCGGGGACCAACGATCAAATCCTGGCCCCGGCCTGTGTAGACCCATATGCTGAACTGGAGTGTGCTTCTCATGTAGGGGGCCCTCAGGTTGGTTCTCGCCCTGCTCGGCCCCTGCCCACCTACGTGGGATGAAACCATGCCAAAAACTGATGAGGTACTGCTATGGAGACTGCTCTGGGCCCTCCCACTTCTCTTGTCTGTCTGTCTCTCTCTGTCAAAAACAATAAAAAAAATCTTAAAAAAAAAATTACTGTAGAACCACAGGTGGAAATTAGGACCACAGGTGAAAATTAGAACCACAGGTGAAAATTAGGACTGTCTGAGACAAATTGATGATACCTTGTGTGATTAACCAATACAGACAAAACAGAAACTATCTGATAGTGGGAAAACTTGTGAGCCTGTTGATAGGAGACATGAATTCAGTATTAGACCCTCCACAGTCCCCTACTTCCTTCTGAAAGTGTAATGTCATTAGGGATTTACTGAGAAGCACAGAGAGAATGAAACTGATTTGTGTGTGTGTGTGTGATTTAAAACAAAACAAAGCAAAAAATACTGTTCTTCTTTCAATGAATTGTTTTTTCTAGAAAGTGCAAATTACCAAATTTCAGAACTAAAAAAAAAAATTGGTGTATTCACCAATAACCGATATACCCATACTAGTTTTAAAAAGAGAGTGATAGTGGGAAAAAAAA
This sequence comes from Craseonycteris thonglongyai, assembly GCA_004027555.1. Taxonomy (NCBI): domain Eukaryota; kingdom Metazoa; phylum Chordata; class Mammalia; order Chiroptera; family Craseonycteridae; genus Craseonycteris; species Craseonycteris thonglongyai. The sequence continues at coordinate 9,084 of PVKE010031844.1, forward strand.
GAAAGAAAAAAGTCACCTCCCGCACCCCCATATAAAGTGCCAAGATAAGATTTTTAATTAAATAAAAGGCTCAGTTTTATGTAAATATTTTTATTTAAAAACTTGATATTTGTTAAATATAATTTATATTTTGCTATTTAAATTTCTTAAGTGAGGAATATTTCACCTGGAGTTAAATGCACAGTTCCATGCGTTTTCATAAATGCATATACAATATAACCTCAAGTACAACCCACACCCATGTCAAGCCACAGAACCTTTCCATTACCTCAGGAAGCTTCTTTGTGCCCCTCCTGGTCAATTCCTACTCACCCCCAGAGGTAGCACGTTCTGAATTCTGTCACAGTATGTTATACTTGCCTCTGCTAGAACTTCATATAAAAGAATCACGTAGTGCGTACTTTTCTGCGTTTGGCTTTTTTCATTCAGCAAGTTCCTGATTCATCACTGTTGATACATGTACCAATAGCTTTATATATATACACACACACACACACACACACACACACACACAAACACACACACACACATATTTACATACGCGTATATATGTGGTATAGTATACAACAAAATCCTACTCAGCTGCTGAGTAGGATTTTGTTGTATACTATACCACAATTTCTTTCTCCTTTCTCCTGTTGGTGAACATTTGGGTTTCAGTTTAGGTCTTTTATGAATAAGGCTACTACAAACAGTAATGGATGTGTTCGCTTGTGGATATACAGTTTCATTTCTCGTTAGTAAATATCTAAAATGGGGATTGGTGTGTTTATGAAAATGTAGCCTGGTGTATTTTTGAAAATCCAGTCTTTTCATTTTTATCTTTTAATTGGAATATTTAGCTCTCACAATGTAATTATTAACATGACTGGATTTCTGTCTACTGTTGCTATTTGTTTTCTATTTGTCCCATGTATTCTTAGTCTCTCTGTTTGGGTTTTCTATCTTCTTTTGGGTGAATCAAGTTTGGTTTTGGTTTTCTTTTCTTTTCTTTCTTTTTTTTTTTTTAAAATGGTGTAGTGTTTACATATAACCCACACATCTAATGCAATATAAATGTTGTCCTGTATTGTTTAGGGAATATTTATCATTCCTTTCCCAGTTTCCAAAGGCCACCCACACTACTTGGTTCACAGCTCCATCTGCCATCTTCAAAGCCAGTGGCATGCCATCCTCCAATCTTTGATTCTGCCTCTTATAAGGGCCCTGTGATGACACTGGGCCCACCCAGATAATCCAAAATCAACTCCCTCAAGATCCCTATGTGGGCCTCTGGGGGGCATATTATTCTGCCAACCACAGTGCCCAAACCTCTGATGACAGCAAAGCCACCCTCCCACACCCTGAATCCCTGCACCCCCAGCAGAGCAAAGCCAAAAGAAGCAATTTAATAAGAATATGCTTCATAAGGTGGGCACACCACCCACATTGGCCAGAGCCAGCCCAGCCCAGCCCAGCCCAGCTTCTGACCCTCATGGGCACTCATGGGGAGAGCAAAAGTGCATCAGGTTCGTAAAGGGAATAAAATAGGTACCGCGGGTCAGGCCGCCAGGGCCTCAGCCTAGTTTGTGTGTTGGTGCACAGGCCAGGCTCACAGCGCCTCAGCACGAGCAAGGCCGGCCAGCTGCGCGGTGACAGCCGCCAGGTCAGCAGCCTTGTCCAGCTTGACGTAGGTGTCAGTGCGGATGCGGTGGAGACTGAGCCAGCTGGGCAGCAGTTCAGACAGCAACTGCACGTGCTTCTCCATCTCGCCTGGGCTCATGGCCATGTGGTAGCTGCCCACCATCCTGGCGCAGGCCACATCCATGGTGAGAGCCGGCTTGCGCTCAGACACAAAGATGCTACGCAGTACCCGAGCCATCTCAGGCAGCCGCTCTAGGCGCTGCAGTCGCTGCTCCTGCTCTGGACACCGTGTCATCTGTGCCAGCTGCTTCTGTGTCTCCTTGGCCCGGATCCGCTCCAGCAAGTCCTGGGACACCCCCTTCAGGAGGGAAGGTGGAGTAGCTGGGGGAGTGGCTGGCAGTGCAGGGTTAGGGAATCCAGGGCTGCTGGGCTCAGCTGTGCGCAGGGCCAGGTCACTCAGGGCCTTCTCCATCCTGAGAGACATCAAGCTTCGGGCATGGGCCAGCACCTCCTGGGTGGTGGCCACCTTCTCTGTGGTGGGTGGCTGGGGCAACTCTGCAGGCTTGATGTCGGGCACTTCATCCACACTGAAGCGTGGGTGCCAGTGCATCAGCTGGTCCTCCGGCACCACCATGGGGGGGTTCAGGGATGCCAGGAAGGCCCTATGATGCTCCTGGACACGCTCCACCAGATTTTGGCTAAAGACCTGCCGCCGCTGCAGGAGTCGCGAGGCTGTTAGCTGGGGAGCCACGTTGCCAACCTCCTGGTCAAACAGTGGCTCGATGGTGAGCTGGTAATCAGACCTCTTGATGCCATCCTTGAAGGTGGGGATATTGCGCTCCTGGCGGAAGCGGTAGCAAGTAGGATACACGGTTTTGATCTGGCCCACATTGCGCTCCTCAAAACGCTTGCGAATCATGTCCTGAACGCCCTGCTTGACCTTGGCAAAGGTCACTGTCTCAGAGCGGTTGTAGAGCATGCCCACAATGGTGTCCATGCTGCGGAACATCTCGGCCAACACCTGGTACTTGTAGGGCAGCACGAGGCCAGGGAGCCCTGGCTGGGCCAGGGCGTGGAAGTGCTGGTAGGCGGGCACCTTCTTCTCTCCACATGGCCCTGCTGGGTGCCCCTTGGCCTCCAGCACACTGGGATCCCCAGCATCATTCCTTTGAGCACCTGCTTTCAGCTGCTGGACTCGTGTCCCCAGCTTCCGGGCACGCTGCAGGCATGACTTGAGCTCAGAGACAGTGACCTTAGAGGGGACCTTATCCTCCTGGGGTGCCAGGTTGGGGGACTGACCAGCTGAGAAGTCCGCCTTCTTTGTCTTCTTCCTTGGAGAGGAGTACTCTGGAGAGTCAGAAGCAGCTGGGGAGTCAGACGCAGCTGGGGAGCCATGGCCAGAGACAGTGCCGGCCGGCAGCCTCAGCCTCCTGCGTGCGGGTGGCGCGGGATTGCCGGGCGTGGGCTCTGCCGGCGAGCCGGCGCGCTTGCGGCTCCATCTCGTGGAGGCCGAGGCGCGGGGCTCGGACTTAGCGCGGCTCGGGGTGCTCCAGCTCGGCTTGACCCACGACCACGCGGCGCGGGGCCCGGGACGGCGGCGCGAGTAGAAGTCAGTGAGACGGCGCTGGGCCATAGCAGGGTCAGTAGCGGGAGCGGGGCAGCGAACGGAAGTGGTCGGTTTTCTTTTCTTTTAGTGTTGTGCTGTCACAGCCTATACCTCATAGAGAGCCCACAGACATTTCCCCATTACCATCAATATTGTGGCTGGCTGGCCCTTGTGGTTCTTATTATGATTGTAGGACATACTTCAGTGAGAAACCAACAGGGAACTTAGAAGGACAAGATACAGTACTCCAGGTCTCAGAGAGTATGTGGCAGGCCCAAGGGCCACACAGCAGAGGCAGAAGGAGAGGGAGGGAGCATGCACCTGGGGCTCTGCTCTGCCTTTATTAAGGTCCTAGGGAGGGATGTTTAGGGTTTCAAGGGCTCACTCTTTTTTTCCTTTCAAAGATTTATTGTACTATTTGAGAGAAGGTAAAGGGGGCCGAGAGCATTCTTCATAGTTGTACATCATTAGTTGTGACGTGTTTTCATTCCACACAAGTGGCTGTGGGGCCGCGGGGTAATGAGGCAGGAATGGAACTATAGGGCTTCCTGCATGGGAGGCTGGAACCTTCACCATCATCCTGGGGGTTACCAATTGTGCTGCAGTCCAGCATACGGGTTTGCGTGCGCCAGGGCAGGGAATCAAACCTTGGACCTCTCTATTGCTTGTGAGGCAAACGCTCAACTGCTGAGCTATCCTGGTATCCCCTCAAGGGTTCACTCTTTATTGGTAAATTTAAAGCATAAGAGCTGGAATTAGGGTGCAGGAAGGGAGGAGTGGTGTCTTGCAAGTGGTCAGCTATGTAGGATACCCAGAGCTTTCTAAAAGGGGAACTTTATGGATGGGGCAGCCTAATTCTTTATTGAGTTGTTTTATTAGTGACTTTCATACAGCTGGCCATATGGTTATTCAAGATAGATGTCTGAAATAGCATATTTTTCTGTGTATAAGAGGCCCCCAGGGGAAGCCGGGATGGCTCAGTGGGTTAAGTGCTCACTTTGCAGCCCCAAGGACCAGGGATCAAATCCCGGCCCCGGCCCTTGCGGAACCATATGCTGAACTGGGAGCTCCCCCAGTTCAGTTCTCTTTCTGTCTCTGTATCTCTCTCTCTCTCTCTCTCTCTCTCTCTCTCTCTCTCTCTCTGTCAAAAAAAAAAAAAAAAAAGAGGCCCCCATGTATAAGATGACCCTTACTTTTCTAACCCAACATTAAGAAATCAATACATGGGTTACTCTCATGTATAAGACAACCTCTAATTTTTGGTTTAACAATTTTAGACAAAAGTATCATCTTATATGTGGAAAAATATGGTAAATGCCTTGGCAATCAAAAGCTTAAAATCAGGCACTTATACCACAGTTAGTATTCTATTTTATCATCTCCATTTCCTTTACACATATAACTCTTTGTTATATCTATAGTGGTTACTCTAGAGATTATAATATGCATCTTTATCTTATATCTTCCTTCAAATATATGTCTGCTTCTATTAACTGTGACATTTTCCTGCTTCTTTTATGTCTTATAGTTACAGAAGCCAGAGCAAGCTAACACACTGCCTATCTCTTTCTCAATTGACTCAGAACTCTGGAGGGGGAAAAGTATACTATTTAACAAATGCCTCCCAAATTCCTTAATTACGTTGCAAGTAAGTAGTGGTGTTCAATATGTGTTTATAGAATGAGAACTTTAGCATCTTGTTAATAATAGAAATCTAAAAATTCAAGTTGCTCTTCTGGTTTTGTTCTGATATTTGCTCACCAGTATAATATTCTTAGAGGAGTTTAGATCAGCATTAATATTATCAGTTGCTTCTTCTGTGGTTAACTGATGGCCTTGGGAGAGCATTTACACTACATCACTAAGGGTAAGTACGGATCACTTATTACTGTGTGGGAAGACGGATGGCTATACTTAACGTAGATCAAACTCTGAAGACCTTCACATTTCCACACATGTAGTAGACTAAACTGGGGTTAAAATCACATCTTGGAAATTACACTTCCTTGCTTTGAATCTTGTTTCCATTACTGAATGACTTGGGCATATTACTTAATGTTTTGGTGTGTTAATTTTTTTTTATTAAAAATGAGATAATGTTAGAGCTTTGGTGAGGATTTAATGATATGAAAGATGTAAAGCACTTATAGCATCAAATGGCCCATGGTAAGTACTATGTCAGCGCTAGAGCTTATGAGGGGTTCAATAAGAAGCACCTCTCTTTCCTGCTTGGATTCCAGATTATTTCAGAAATAAAACAATTGAGTTAGAAGATAAAATATCAAAATAACACCCATGTTATTATTCTAATAAAACTGGGTTGGAGAATTTAGCTGTGTGAGTGACAGGGTTCTGAACTTCTTACTCCAGTGTTTCTCAGAAAGTAGTTTTTGAATCAGTATTATTGGCCTCACCCGAGAACTTGTTAGAAATGCAAATTCTTAAAAAAATGAAAATTCTTGGATACCATTTCAGATCTTCTGAATCAGAAACTAAGGATGGAATCCAACAGTCTGATTTCACAAACCCTCAAGTTTGAGAGATTTTTTCATGCCAGCCCAGATCTTGGGTAAATCTTTCTGGGGAAAGATTGTCAGCGCAGAAGCTCTTATACATGATCCAGATGAAAGAGATAGAGAAGGAGAGGGAGCAGCATTTAACTAGATCATGGCCAAGAATGTTCCAAATTTGATGAAAGACACCAAGGGAAAACAGGAGTTAATAACTAGAGACAGTTAGAGAAATTTTGCTGTACAGGAAGCAAAGAAATAGGGTGGTTGATCAAGGGGCATATGGAGTCGATATGAAGATTATGAATGAGATCATTCAGATTATTTCTTCATTGATTCATCTATCATCTAAAGATGACTCCTGGGAAAACAATTTTTATAATTTAGAATTTTTGTAGGTGCAGTTTTGGCAATAGCCTCATTAAGCAAGTATGTATTTGACTTTAGGAGTGAAAAAAGCTTCAATAAACTAAAGTTTATTGAAGGCCAGGCACTTTGCATACATTTATTTAAGATTTACAGGTTTATGAGGATAAGAGGGGAGGGAGGTGGGAGAGGAGGGAGGGGGAGCTAAATATATGGTGATGGAAAGAGTTGTATACCTGGAACCCTACTGACCAATGTAACCCTAATAAATAAAACAATAAAAATAAATAAATAAATAAATCCAGTCCAGTCAGCTTTGGCCTCCACCAACTGCCCTTCCCCCGAAAAAAGATGTACAGGTTTAAAAATTAGACGTTATTATCTCCATTTGAAAGAGGTTAAGTCACATGCCCCAAAGTGAGAGTAGGAATTTTAAACCAGGCATTCTGACTTCTCATGTAGTTATTTTTACATATACCAGGCTTTCTTCTATAAAATATACAGGGTTTAGAAGACTCACAAATCAAGATGTGATGTTTGAAGAATCTATAGGCACTTTGGTAAAAAGACTATAAATACTGAGACACACTATTTCCATTCATTGGGGGAGATGAATGAAGGTCAGAAGAAATATATTATTATTACATAGTCACAAAATCTCAGATATTACATGTCAGGTTAAGTGACATTAACATGACTGCTAAGGTGTAGGCTACTGCTTTTTCCTTCAGTAAACCCAGAAGGAATAATAGCATTTATTGGATTAGGTAAAGGATATTTTTTTAATCTATGGAGAGAAGGATTACTAAGAAATGTTGGGGTCCTAGACAGACCCTGTTTGGTTAATGTGTGATCTGTATTTTATTTGTAGGAGAAATCCACAAAAGCAGCTACCTCCATGATAAACAAACAAACAAGCAAACAAACAAACAAAACCCTTTAGTGAAAATTATTAATATGTTAGGGTAGGGCTAATATGGAATCCCAGCATTTTATTTTGAAGAAATGTTATTCAGAGATTTAATACTACTTTGTTGCTTATATATGCAAATGTCCATTTGCTGCATAACCACTTCCTGGGGCCTTCAAAAATATACCTTAGTTGCATGACATTTAGAAAGAAGAAAGAAACTGACAGTGTTGTACTTCCCGTGTCCCTAGCCCTATTCTTCTATCTTTGAAAAGATGGATGGGTAGGTGTGGGTGATGGAAATAAATCTTTAGGACCAAAGAGAGGAGCAGATTTTCAGGTTGGGCATATTTTGAAGCTGGAGAGAATTAACTTTACTCCTAGCTGAAAATGGTGTGGTGCCCTATGCAGCTTGAGTCTTCTTGCAGTTGATGGGAGTACAGAAGAAGCCACAAAGTACTCTGTTCTTGCCTGTGTCTCAAGGTTGGACCTCAAGGTAGATAGTGTTAAAGGCACTGGTTTTGAGCCTGATGCATATTAATCTTATTTATATTATATTATTAAATTATTTTATTATTATTAAATTTATCGGGGTGACATTGGTTAGTAAAAATTATACTCATATCGGTTTCAAGTGTACAATTGCACAATACATCATCTATATATTGCATTGTGTGCTCACCACCCAGTGTCACTTTTCCTTCCGTCACCATATATTTGACTATTCTCTTCTCTTATCATCTGGTAACTACTAAACTGTTGTCTGTGTCTATGAGTTTTTATTTATTTTTTTGTCTTAGTTTTTTGTTGCTTTCAGTTTTATATGCCACATGTGAGTGAAGTTATATGGTTCTTGACTTGTTCTGTCTGACTTACTTTGTTCAGCATGATAATCTCAAGATCTGATGTTTATTAGCTGTGTATCTTGGGCAAGTTACTTGTTGAAAGAAGAAATGGTTGTTGTTTCATTTCCTAATTTTCTGTCCCCCATGCTTCCCTATTTTTTTTTTAAGATGTATTGTTTTGACACACACACAGGGAAAGACAGAGAGAGAGAGACAGACAGAGGGAGAGAGAGAGAAGGGAGAGGGCCCAGAGCAGTCTCCATAGTTGTATGTCATTAGTTTTTTGACATAGTTTCCATAGTTCCATAGTTCCACACAGATGGGCGTGGGGTCATGCAGTGAGGGAACTAGACCAGGAGCCTCCTTAATGGGAGGCATGACCTTGTGAGTTGGAGGCCTCCCACATGGAAAACATACTCCAGTTCAGCTTATGGGTCCACACAAGCCTGGGTCGGGACTCGATTCTTAGATCCTGGGACCACAAAGCCAGTGCTCAACCCATTGAGCCATCTTGGCATTGCCCCACGCTTCCCTTGACAAACAAACTTGCAATGAAGAGGTTCTTTGATTTGTATTCTGTCAGTACAATCTCATGGAACAAAAGATAGAACCAGAGAACACGCCAGATGTGATGGAATCAGAGGGCTGCAAGTGAATGAAGAGGTTTGAAGTAGACAGATGGACAAGGGCTTGTAGATTACCAACTGGAATATTTTTTTTTGTTTTTTTTTTGTTATTGACAGAGAGGGGGAGAGAGAGAGAGAGAGAGAGAGAGAGAGAGGTGAGAGAGAGAGAGAAGGGGGAGGGCTCAGAGCAGTCTCCATAACTGTACATCAGCAGTTTTTGACATAGCTTCATTCCACAGGTGGGAGGGGGGCCAAGCAGGGTAGAAACTGGGTCAGGGGCTTCCTGCATGGGAGGCATGCCCTCTGTTAGCTGGGGGGACAAACAGGGGGCCTCCCACAAGGGAAGCTTGCCCTGGAAAGAACCTGACTGGGGCCACACCGCAGTTCAGCATGTGGATCCGCAAGGGCCAGACCGGGATTTGATCCTTGGACCCCAGGGCTGTAAGGCAAGTGATTAACCTGCTGAGCCATCCTGGCATCCCCAAGCCCATTTCTTTTTTTTTTTTTTTTATTGTTTTTGACAGAGCGAGAGAGAGAGAGAGAGAGAGAGAGAGAGAGAGAGAGAGAGAGAGAGAGAGAGAGATACAGAGACAGAGAGAGAACTGTGCTGGGGGAACTCCCCAGTTCAGCACATGGGTCCGCACGGGCCAGGGCTGGGATTCAATACTCGGTCCCTGGAGCTGCAAAGTGAGCGCTTAACCCACTGAGCCATCCCCACTTCCCCATCAACTGGAATATTTTGGACAACCCACTATACTTCTCTTTTTGGCTATATCTATAATTTCACAGTTACGGTGAAAACAAATGGAAAACTTTCATAAAAATGTATATACCAGGACATGTTCTTACCCCTAAACTTTCTTCCAGTATTATTTTGTTGTTGTTGTTAATTTTTTGGGGGTTGACATTGGTTGGTAACAATTACATAGTTTCCAGGTATACAATTCTACATTACATTGTCCATGTATTGCATTATGTGTTCACCACCCGAAATCAGCTCTAGTATTATTTTATTTTTATTATTATTATTATTTTTATTTATTTTTATTTATTTTTATTTTTTTATTGTTAAATTTAATGGGGTGACATTGGTTGGTAACAATCAGACAGTTTCCCAATGGACAACTCCACATCACATCACCCATGCATCGCATTATGTGCCCAGCTCCCAGAATCAGGTCCCCCTCCAACCCGATATATCTGGTGCCCACTCCCCCCTCCCCACACAATGCTCCCTC
>PVKE010031845.1:0-18809 GCA_004027555.1 Craseonycteris thonglongyai
TGAACACTTATCCTAAGAAGCATATACATACATAATTATTTTATATGAATTTATGGACTTTTTATCATTATTAAATTTTTCTCTAGTAATATTTTTATCTTAAATTTTACTTTATATATCAATATAGATGCTCTCAATTTTTATGACCAGTCTGTTGTATATATATATTTACATCCATCATTTCATTTTCAACCTATTGAAAATTTTCAGCTTTGATCTGAATATGTTACTTGTAGACTCACACATTAAAATTTTCTTTCATTTTTTATTAGATGATTAACCAAATAACTTTTAATCTAATTATCAATGTTTAGATTTATGTTTACAACATTCTTATTTTTTATTTCTTGTCTTTTTTGCTGCCTCTGTCCCTCTTACTCCTGAGTTTTAAGTATATTTTAAGGTTTATTTTTACAACCCTGGTGATTGTTTTTAACAATATATTTTTAATTATTTTCTTAATGGCTGTTCTAAGGATTACAAAATGTATTTTAAGTGATCACTATATACTTCAAGTTAGTTTAAAAAACTGTAAAAGTTTTAAGATTTTTACCCTACTTCCAATAACAAATAGCCTGCAATAGTCTCATGGATACTGACAGAAGACTTATGAGTCAGAAGCAAAGAAATTTATTACTCAGTAATAGTGGAAGCCAGTGGATTAGCATGTGCATGCCCTGGTTCCCTGAGGCCTAATTCCAACAAGGCAAACTGAAAAGAGCCAAGTGATACTTGCATACATGTGAGTTTCATTACAGGAAGCCTACCCTGAAGTTAGCTTACCAGGATCCTATATACAGGATAGTAACCTTGCCTGTGCTTTGCTCCAATGGGAATACACCTTTTCTATTTTCCAAGGCTGTTCACTTTAAAATAAATACCCTCAAAAAGATAGTCTAGCTGAAAAGGCAGAAATGCTTCTGCTGATAAGATACATTGTAATGAAAAGTACAGTGTTATAATAATTGCTTTTCAGATCATTCATTTTTTAAAGAAATCAGAGCAATAAAGAGAAGCATATTTAAGGAAAACAATTTGTAATTACTCACAGAGTTATCACTCCCAGGGCTATTGCTATTGATTTCTTCCTGTGTATTTGTGTTAACATTTGGTTTAACTTTCTTTCAGCTTGGCCATTTCCTTTTCTATATCTTGAAGGACAAGTATACTAGCAGTGATTTATCACAGTTTTTGTTTATCTAAGAATACTTCTATTTTACCTTTTTCTAAGGGATAGTCTATATTTATATTAAATGCGTATTATGAAAATACAATTCTATAGTTTTTAACCTCCAGTGTTTTGATGAAGACTCACATATTCATCTTATTCTGTTGCCCTATATGTGGTGAATTGTGTTTCTCTTGCTCCTTTCAAGACTTTTCCTTTGTTTTTGGCTTTTCTTTTGTCTATTCTATACCTGGGTTTGGATCTCTTTGTATTTAAACTTCTTTGGTGTCATTTTCTAACTTAATTTGGGTGAGTAGTGTGCCTTTAGCCTTCACTTTTTTCTCTGCCCACTTCTCTTTCTCCTCTGCTTTGTGGTCTCCAAGTATATCTATGTTGCTGTACCTAATGTTGTCCTCTTAGTCTCTAACATTCTGTTTATTTTTCTTTCATTTTTTTTTCAGTCCTTTAGATTATGTACTTTCTATTGTTTTATATTCAGGTCCGTTGACTTTCTTTTTTTCTATTTTCTTTTTTTTTTTTCCATTTCAAACATGCTCTTAAGCCTATCTAAGAAATATTTTATTTTAGATTAGTTTTTACTTTTTACACTAGAGCTTCTGTTTGGTATATTTGTAGAATTTCTATTGTTTATTGATAGTACCTCTTTGCTAAAACATTTTTATGTTTTCTATAATTCTTTAAGCATTGTTTCCTTTGACTCTTTGAACTCAGATATAACAACTATTTTGAAAACATCGTCTGCAAAATCTACTATCTGGGTCTATTAGAAATAGTTTCTTTCAACTAATAGTTTGCCCTAGTAAAGTTCACATATTTTATTTCTCTTAATTTTTTTTATTTTTTGGACGGTGGTGGAAACTGAACCTCTACATAACATATTGTAGCATTTCAGGATTCTGATTTTGTTTTTTAACTGAGAAGTATTGCTTTCATTGTTAATTTTTGTTGGTTTGCTTTGCTTTACACTGTAATTCTCATGTTCTTTACCTATGTACTCTGTCTTCTCTGCAGCGTGTGGTCACTGACACCTCTATTCAGTTGCTTTTATGCTAGTTTTATTTTTTTTAGCCTCAATTCCTAACAGTTGTATCTGTATCCGCATAGCTTATACATCTAGCATAGATAGCTAATGATTGGTGAAAGAGCATGCTCAAAATAAAGTTAGTAAGGTTTGCACTCTCTCTCACTTAGATCTTTGTACCTGGTTGTAGAGGATTTCCAAAGTTCAGGAGGTGTTCAGTCTTTCCACCAGGGCCCCTCCAGTTTTTCATGTGTATGTGCATAGTTTCCCATTTAGCCATAGTTGATTTGGAGATCTTGAGCCCTTTTGGACCTCCTCTCCATGTACAAACAGCTACTCGTTAAGCCAGGAATACAGGAAACCATTTCTAACTCTACTAAGTCTCTCTTACTTCCAGGATCAATCGGCTAAAAGTTTTGATTGGCCAGTGAACTTCCACTTACTCTAATTATGATTGCTACCTTAAGTTACATTTATTTCCAATAGTTTTTGCTACACTTATCAGTATTATCATTGCAGTTGGACTTTCCATTCTCTAAAACAAATTATGTCACCTTCTTTGGTCAGGGAAGCTTCTAGTTTTCAGAGTTAGCACTGGTAAAATTACCATGCTCACTGAGATGGGGTAGGGTTATGGGAACTTCCCTAACAATAATGGCACACACTTCCACTGTTGTTACCAGAAGTTCACTGGTACTTCATAAATAAATTGCTGCTGCTTTTCTTTTCCTTTTTTTGGGGGGTGGGGGTGATGGGTGGGTTGTGTGTGGTGGTAAGGGTGGGGGGTGGGAGAGGAGCGAGTAGTGTTGGTTTTCTTTGGCCAAGTCCCATAATCTTAAAATGGATATCTGTGACAACTTTGTTCATTATAAATTGCTTTTCGCAGAGACAATTCCCTGACCTCTTTATTTTTCCATAATTAAAAGTTCTCTCTAGTTTTTCTGGTTAAGAAAAACTAAACACAATTTAAACTCTTTCTGGTTACTAACTTTTGTAATATTTTTCAGGTATTTGTTGGTTTTTAAGTAGTGGCATCCCTCTCTCATTCAGCCCACTTCTCCCTTTGTGGAGTTTTTAGGATCTTCTTGCACTGGCATGTTCAACCTGTGTCCCAGTATGGATGAGGCCCAATAGAAATTCTTAAAACATTATAGGATTTATTTGCAGCCTTTTTTTTTAAAGCTCATTAGCTGTTGTTAGTATTATTGTATTTTATGTGTGGCCCAAGATGGTTCTTTTTCCAATGTGGCCCAAGGAAGCCAAAAGGTTGAGCACTGCTACATCCACAGTGCTGTCCTTATCACATCTGTTTGGATGGTTTCTTCCATAACTTCTTCCGCTTTGCCCCATCTGTCTGATAGTGAGAGCCCCTATAAAGCATCCTGTTTACACTCTCTCACATATTTAATTTCTGTGCTTCATTAGAGTGTGGACAAATGGGAATGTAAACTCCCATTCTCATCCTACACTACTGAGGAACTACAGAAAATTTAGGAATTTTTCCCCTCTCATTTTTGACATACAATGACATTGTGATGACCCAGGAGAATCTTTATCTTGAAGTTGTGGCACTGGTCTCCTTTAAAATAATTTCTCCTAATGTCAAGAGAGTTGTACCTTCCACAACAAACCACTCCAAAATATAAGACCTAATAACAAAACAAACCAAAACAAAACAAAACAGAAAACTTATAATCTATCATATACAGTTCTGACTCCATACCTCATGTTCCATCCTGACCCTCTCTTAACAATTCAGAGAAGTATATAATCTCAGAGCAAAGAGTCGATTTCCTATATCTTCTTGTTTACAACTGTATGGCAGATTTTTTTTTTTAATTTAAAAACTCAGTATTCACCAATATTTCTGTTTATAATCTCTTTTTCTGGGCAATGTCCTTCTCATATCTCAATGCCTCCTTTGGGACAGTTATTGAATACAAAAAAAGAGAAGGGCATCCGTTAGCGTATATGTTGCTGCCATATTTGAAACAGGCTTTTCAAAATTAGCCTGGAGTAATCATATTTCAGGGTGTGTCCTTGACTAGAGACATAAACTGGAAATATGAATATCACCAGAAAGTGGAAATATCATCAATATGGGAAAAACAGCAGCCTCTGCTATTTGGGAAACACTTGACTTATAAGAGATACAGGTGCATAAGGAGATTCTAGCCCACTATCAACACTTGCTTCTCATTAGACTCAGCTAGAGAGGTGTTAGGCTATAACAATATTTATGTTCCACCTAGAAATCATTATTTAATTGTTCTGGGGTATGGACATCATTTCATTCTATGAAGTAGCCACTGCTTAGTTGAGCCTTTTTGTGAAGAGTTAGCAAAAGTCTCATTTGTTTTTAGGAATTTGTTGCACAAACTCAAGGAGACATTGATTGAGGAAATGAAGGTCTCAAGTCATAGAAAATTGCCTGGATTGTTACAGAGTGTAAGTCACAGGTGCTTAGAAAGTCTCATCTCTGTACCTTTGGTAGTGTTCATCTCTCTACTTCCCATTGCTAGGCAATAGCTATCATTGTATTCTTTATTAAGGACGTAGTCCCCCAGGCTAAAACACCCCTGGTCTCTGATAATATAAATGCTCTGGAACATGAAAGCAGAGAACCTAGTCTGGATCATAGTGACCTACTTGAGTTTCACTTGTTGAAGTTTTTCACGATGTACCCACTTTTCCTTTTGACACATACAATTTAGGTAGGTATGCCATTAATGAAGTACCACAGACTAGATTGCATAGACAAACATTTATCTTCTCACAGTTGTGGAGGTTGAAATTCCAACAGGTTGTTAGCAGGGCTGGTTTTTCCTGAGGCCAATTTCTTTGGTTTGCAGAAGGTTACCTTCTCTGCGTGTTCTCACTTGGTCTCCCTTCTGTTGGAGATGCATGTGTGCATGCATCCTAGTGTCTTTGTATCCTAATCTCCTCTTTTCACAGAGAAAGAAGTCAGATTGAATTTGGACCAAACCTAGAGGCTTTGAGTTAGTTTAATAATATATTTGAAAACCTTATCTCCAAATTTGCTTACATTCTGAGTTACCTGGGAAGAATTTTGAAAGGACAAATTTAGTCTATAACAGGTGCTACAGCGGCACAAAGAAGAAAGATGGAATAAAGACTTTATCTGTGATGTGACAACTATTTAAATTATATTATTTTTTTAAAGATTTATTTTTATTGTTTTTGACAGAGAGAAAGAGAGAGATACAGAGACAGAAACAGAGAGAAGGGAGAGGGCCCAGAACAGTCTCCATAGTAGCACATCATTGGTTTTTCCACATAGTTTTATTCCACAGGTGGGCGAGGGCTGCACAGGGCAGGAACTGGGCCAGGATCTCACACCCTGGTGAGAACCAAACTGGGGGCACTTCCCAGTTCAGCATATGGGTCAGCATAGGCTGCAGCAGGGATTCAATCCTCGGTCCCCGAGGCTGTAATATGAGCGCTTAACCCACTGAGCCATCCCGGCTTCCCCTAAATTATATTCTTAATTTTTTCTTTACCTGTAATGTGGGGGTGGGGGAAAGCCTACCATCAAAGCACTTACAATTAGAAAACATTACAGTTCTACTGCATATTGTTATGATACAATCCTCCGTGGACTCTTGTCTTTTTGTGGGGTCTCTTGACTTCTGAGCAAAGGGCATGTTTGAATAGCAACTGGAATTGGAAGGTAGAGATCGTATATCCCTCTGGAGATATTTGCAGTCATCCTAGGATATTGAAAATAAAGCCTTGTCCTTCACCTCACTTCAAACGTTTGCTTACATTACTGAGTAATAACCTACAGATGGCATTCTGTTCTCCCTTGGAGGAAATTTGCTTGCGTTCCATAGTAATGAGTAATCTCATTCTCTCTAGAAGTGATGATGGGCTCTGATAAAGGTCAGAATCTTCTAAAATTCAAACATCCTCTCCTGTGGTGACAGGTCATCAGAGCGTGTCTCTGTGGGAATTGGGGCCCAGTGACTCACTATGTGGTATTGCTCTGGCTGCTCTTTCTGATGTAAATAAGAAGCTGTCTACATTTCTGACCCAGTGCTCTTGTGTTCCTCTGTCAGTATATGAATATAGAACCTACCAGGCTAATTGTCTGCTTGCAAGTAGAGGAAAATTTCAGACACTTCACAATATTTGACTAAACAGAAATAAGTACTAAATAGTTGTTAGTTTTTATGATTATTTTATTACAAATATATATTACCTTGAGCTGGAACATATACAATTAACAGAGAAACTTGAATTTTTTCTCTTAAAATTCTCTATCTGGGGTGCAGTTTAATTCCAACGTATTTACCATATGTAGGAAGTAAAATGTTAATCAATTCATTGTTTTGTTTATAATTTTAGGCAGAAATAAATTAGAATCAAATACTATAACTAAAATAAATGAGGAACAAATACTCTGCCTGAAATTTCTCAATAGTGTTAATATTTACAATACATTTACCAAGCTCCAACCAAGTGTATGAGTTTAAAATAACCAGCAATGATAATTAAGCTTTTACACAATTGGTAGAAGTAAATTTTGTTCCATTAAAAAAAATAGAACCTTATAGTTTAGCTATATCTAGTTACTTGATCTTAAAAGAAAGTGATTGGAACATAGAAAATATTTTCCTCATTAATAAAATAGGCCTTGATTTACTGTCCTAAAAGCATAAACTTAGTAGAATCTATGACAAAGACAAGATACAGTGTATTGCAGATCCACACGATATGATACTAACAGTCACAACACCTGCCTATTAACTATAGAGCACAATAGGCCAGGCAGTAGAGGAAAAGAGCATGGATCAAATATTTATGAGAAAATGTAGAGAACAATAACAAGTACATGGGATGATGCACCAGTTTTGAATTCTAACATATCTATGGCTAGTGCTAAAATTTTCAGTTATACTCTTCTCTAGTCTCTTTTCATGCTTTTATTCTAGTCTTTCTAGTATGTTGGACTAACCAACATAAATACCTCTACCATATTTTTCAAAGTATAATTAAAAAAAATAATCCAGAATAGTTTTGATGTAATATGATTTTTGGCTTAACCTTAGCCCTGAAGATGTCTCCAGTTTAAAACCTTTCCAGGTAATTCTCATGCACACTAATTTTGAGTTTTAGATACCTAGTCTTTAAGTCTCTGAAATGTCATCATTTTAAAATTCAGGCCTAATGTTTTAATTCTGTTAAATGCTTGTCACTGGATGCTGCTAGACTGTACTAATAGTACTAATACTGACATTACACAGTACTTCATGGACATTATTTCACCTAATTATTGCACCATTCCTATGGAAAGGTTTATTCCCATTATACGTATTTGCAAATGAAATGAGCAGCTACATAACTTAATGGTTCCCTTGTAGCTTGTAGTTGGAAGAACCTGTGTTTGAGAATACCAGAAACAGGCCAATCATCCGAATAGCCTGATACTAATTCTACCTAGAGCCAGATATTTCTGTGTACAAATTCTATTACCACAGTCACCATAAGCTACCTTTATAATAGGTATTTAAAATCCTTTGTTTCTTTCTACCTCACAGACAGCTTTGCTAAGAAAAGATATTTAGTTTTGCCCTTATGTAAACAGACTACTCCCACCATTGATTTTTTTTTTATTCTATCTGAATTTTAACACAGTCTCATCAAACTACTCATTTTAAACTATTGTAAAATTCTCCATCTCCCCTATAAAAACTTTCTGGGAAATTGAATTAGATTTCCAAGATATTGTTTTCAGCATGGCTCTGAGGTTGAAATTTTATCAGGCTCTTCTAATAATGTAACAGAATGCTCAATTGCACTATTATTGTTACCACAAATTGGCTAGTGGCATCCAAAATTGGGCACTGAAAAGCACCAAGCAATTGGAGGCCAGATACCATTTTTAACAATTAATAAGAGAAGCTGAACTGGCTCTAGTACCCTAATTCTAATCCAGTCTAAATCCTCCATTTTAAACCACATAAAGCTGTTCCCACAAAATTACTTATAGAGATTTAGGTTTGTCCTTATTCCCAATTGGAAAGTATGAACCTTGTTTAAGTAGAAGTGAGGGATGAAATTGAAGTGATAATCCTAGGCAGGAAGAAGGTTCAAAAGGAAACAGCATTACTATTACTTGATGTGACAAGGATGTAGTAGGTTTCTGTTATATGTATAGTATGTGAAAATCAAATTTGAGGCATTTGTGGGTATCTCAATTAGAAAAATTTGATGACTGCCAAGTGAACAAAAGACTGTGGAATGGTAGCTGAAAAAGATTTGAAGAAGGCAAGAGGAATCACCCTCTTTGGGTATCACCTTTTAGTAGGTTTACCAATGTCTACAATGAGATAGCCTTCAGACTTCTGTTACAAGAACATCAGCATTTAGATAAAAAAGAAAGAAAAATGGAGCCAAAAGAAACTCTTGTTTCTTTCAACTTGTATTGTTCCTATCTGGACTCAGTAAAGAAGAGAACATTACAAAAGAGAGAAAAGAAGCAATGACAAAGCAGACAATACCAACTACACCATGCGGGTTACTACGGCCATGAATCAAGCCTGGCTGACTTAGGTGAAAAAGTGTAGAAGCTAAGTATTGAATCTGATCATAGATTAGAGTAATAACCTTGTCTGACTTTATTCTATCTGACAAAGACCCTAAAGTTATGCCCATGGTTAGATGAAGGGATAAAATCACTGAATATTTGTATCTCACATAGCCCACACTGTTTAACAAACAAGTAAAAATGAAGTGTAATCATATTCTTAAAAATAATAAAAATTTAATATGATTTGCCAATTTTACCCATTTTATATGCCATATACCCTATTCCTTTGTTAATCTACTAGTTTGCAAGGTGTAATGATCATGTCAGCACTATTGACATCACTTGGGACTTCATTAGAAATTCAAATCCTCAGGTCCCAACTCCAGACTCACTGAATTTAAAACTTCAAGGTGAGGCCCAGTGGTGCATGTGCATGTGTTATAATTATAATATATTTGACATATGACACTGTATAAATTTAAGGTGTGATGTGTTAATTTGATCCATTTATATAGTGCAACATATATTGCAATATATATTGCAGTTTTAATATTACAGTTTGAATGATGATACATTTACATTAATACATAATAGAACAATTTGGAAGGCTTGTTAAAATGTAGGGTGTTTTGTGTGTGTATTTTTCATTTTACATAGTGTATGTATAACATACATATATCATGTTTCCCCGAAAGTAAGACATCCCCCGAAAATAAGACCTACTTACAGTTTTGCCTCTCACTGAAATATAAGGCATCCCCCCGAAAATAAGACCTCCCCAATAATAAGGCCTCCTCCGCGCTAAAGACATGAAGACATTTCTTCACGAAAGAAAAATAGATCAAATAATGATTCCCACACGAATGACGGCCTATCTCCAGACTCTTGATATTGTAATAAACAAGCCATTCAAGGACAATTTGCGCATGGAAATTAATGACTACATTGAAAATAGAATGGAGAGAAATCCGCGTGGAAACTTTGTGAAACCTAAACTGCAAGAGGTTGTGACTTGGGTGAAGAATTCATGGGAGAAAATCACTGACAGTTGCATTGCAAATGTACTACGAGCAGGCTACCTTGACAAAAAGTACTCATTTAAGGACAGTGCTATTGCTAAACATGAGAGATTTGGTCCACTGATTCTGAAAGAAATGGAGTCACAAGTAATTCACTAGGAAATTAAGGGTTTGGATTGTTATGATGATGTTCCAGAAGATGATGACATGACTGTCATTGAATAAATGAGTAAATGTAACATAGATCGTTGTACATGGAAATAATGGTAGTAACAAGAAATTCTTGATACTGTAGGATTCAGTTTGTCTGGTTATGCTGGTTTGTGATGACTACTATTGTACTGTATACAGGTAATAAATTTCCTTTTTTTTTGTTCAACAATAAATGTGTACCGTATTCTTCTTCATGGAAAAATAAGACCTCCCCTGAAAATAAGACCTAGCGCATCTTTGGGAGCAAAAATTAATATAAGACACTGTCTTATTTTCGGGGAAACAGGGTATATGTGTGTGTGTGTGTGTGTGTGTGTGTGTGTGTGTGTGTGTATAAACCACTAAGTTGTAGGGTCATTTGCTATCCAAGAGGACATAACTGAAACACTGTATCTTTGTCTTAGTCTGAGTTTGATGAGTATGACAATTATGCAGAACTGAAATGAAATGAGAACTGGGGTTGTCACAAGTTACTTTTATGTTCACCTAAAGAGTGATAAAGCATGTAATAGAATATATATATATATATATATATATATATATATATATATATACACACACACACACATACACACACACACACACACATACATATACATACACACACACACAAAGAGTGCCAAAAAATGTATACACACATTAGGAAAGGAAAAAACTGTATTAAAATTATAATATTCCATACATAAAAGTTGAATACAAGTCACATTTGACTTCTTCAACTACAAAAGGTGCTCAAAGGGGTTACCATTGGTGGGTGTCTTGTCCAGACACTTCTGATTACAGCAAACTGCTTCTTGAGCAATGTTGACCGAACTATCCATTTGTATCGCTACACTTGCCATTTTAATTTACCCACACATCTCAAACTTATCATTAATGCCTGTAATTGTTAGGCATGTTGGAGGTTCTGTTGCGTACTCAGGCTTCTATTGTTGTACTTCCACACATTCTCGAATTTCAAATATCACTTCAAAATAGTCATGTGTTGCTTGAATGACAACCATGCTTTGCCATTTTCTTTGACTCTCCTGCCTGTTGGAGCTAGCATTCATTTGATTAACACCATCTTTTGAGTGGATGTCATACTTTACATTGCTACTGTATTTCAATTCAATTTCAAAAAGCAATACATAGATAACATCTTTTAAAATGTGTATGACAACTTTTAAAATGTGTATAGATTTTTGGGCACCCCTGGCATATATATGCCTTCCAAATTACTACTTATCGGTGTTTAAAAAATCACTGTGTAATTTGTTCTCTATTTTGAATGTCTTCAGGGAAAGTAATGTAGATTTAACTTTAATATTTTAATGAGAATTTTGTAGTTTTGTATATTCATCACTTCATTTCTCTAGTATGTGATTAAATTTAAAAATTTTTTTTTCATTACCATATTACATCAATATACATTACAGTACCATATTATTCAATAATTTAAATAATTTCTAATTAAAATATTTTCAAATAAACTGTCTCATTTTATATATTTATATTTATTAGTTACTGATAATTTGATATATGCTATGGTATTAATGAGCTACTTAAGCATTAATTTATTAATATTCCTTTAATGTATTATAATCCATGGCCTTTATAAAAGTATTTCTGTAATTTTAGTATTATGCTTAATTCAAAATGATAAAGTAAAAAGATTAACACATTCTTCAACTTTATATGGCATAGTAATTTCTTAACAGTTCATAATTGACGTATATATAGCAGATAAAAAGATTTCTATTGCTTTTAAAATTTTATCATAATCACCTTAAAATTAGATTCTTAAAAATGTTTTGCTTCTGGTTTAGTCTTTTAAATGTATTTTGAGCCTTGATTAATATCTGAATTTTTAGTATTTCTTATGTGTTCTACTGTCCAGGAATTTCAGCATTTTAAGTTAAAACTAGTTGAACTCATATGTACTTCAAAAATCATGGCAGTTATATAATGGTAAAACAATGAAAAATTTGTTTTACTTCTTTATACCACAGCCATCATATTTTTGAAAAGTACACACACACATAGACACACACACCTTTCTAAATAAACCAAACCTGATTCTGTTTTACTCTGGAGCTAAATTAAGGTGCATAAGAATTTGATATCTGTTTCTGACTAAAACAAACTATTTTTAAAGTTCTGATTACAAAAAAATTCTTCTCAAATTTTACCATGTTATTAAATGTAAAGCACTGCCACATTATATGTTGGAAAGATATTATAGAGAAGAGAGACTAACGATAAACGTGCATACTATTGTCACAAACAAAGTGACAGAAGGAGACTTGACTTGGGTGGTGAACACAATACAATATATAGATGCTATATTATAGAATTGTACACTCAAAACCTATATAATTTTATTAACCAATGTAACATCAATATGTTTTATAAATTAAAGAATGCATATCTGTAAAAATTATGATCAGTGCAAAGAATATCTTGATTTCATGCTAGTATCTACAATGATTCACATGCCCATTAGTGTAATGGAATTTGAATGAACTCTGCTGGAGTGGATTAAGAATAAAAATAACAGCTTCACTGTGTTTTTGTATGCTTGAAGGATGTTAGGAATCTTCTTAAGCTCTACAAATACAGTATAAGATAACAAACAAAGGGGTGCTAAGAACATGTGAGGTCTAAAGTTTGTGGATTTGAGCCAGCTGAACACAGCAACAAGTAGTTCATTTTAGCAGCCTGCACAAACACTTCTTTCATAGAAGAACACTCTGTCACTATCCGCATCTCCTCCACCCTCCCTAAAAATCTCATACATGACATTTGCATTGAATTCATCAACTTCAAATTGCACCATCAACAATACTAGCACACATTTTGTACTCTTTCTATCAATAGCTCGGATGGAGGCTAATTAGCGTACCACCAATGCTTTAAACATAGAATTGCTGTAAAGAGCAATTCTCTCTTACAAAAACCTCAACTTCAAAACTGTCAATTTATTCAAAAGAGGGATATTTTTCTTACGTAAACTGAACCTAAATAGCTACCTAACTTAAAAAGTTTTAATTTGTATACTAAAATGTGAACTGCTTTAAATACAGTTCCAGCTCTAAACAAGTATGAATGCTATATAGACTTTAAATTTCATTATAAATAAAATGAAGTTATTTAGTGAAATATTATAAAGTAATATGACGTAGTTAGAGTTAAGTGCTGAAAATACACCTCAGAGCCTTGATTTCCAGTATTTAATCCCATAAGTGGCCAAGCTTTGAGAAAATTTCAGTCATAAAGACCTGACACAGTTCTTAGAAACTAAGATACTTCCATTAAATAATAACTATTGAGTTTTAGAATGAATAACCATGTATAATATGCAAAAATAAGAATTTGAAAATTTTCATGTAAATATATTTTTTAGATTTATTTTATTATTTTTGGCAGACAGAGAGAGAGAGAGAGAGAGAGACAGAGTGAGACCAAGAGAAGGGAGAGGGCTCAGAGCAGTCTCCATAGTTTTATATCATCAGTTTTTGACAGTTTCATTCCACAAAGGTGGGCAGTGGGGCACGTAGGGTGGGTATTGGGCTGGGGTCTCATGCATGGGAGGCACACCCCCATGATCTGGGGGCCAAACTGGAGGCCTCCCACATAGGAAGCCCACCCCAGTGAGAACTGAACTGGGGGCCACACCCCAGTTCAGCATATGGGTTCTCACGGGCAAGGGCCAGGATTCAATCCTCGGGACTCTGGGCTGCAAAGTTCGTTTTTAACTCTCTGAGCCATCCTAGCACACCCTCATGTAAATATTTAATACTAATGATTCTTCAGAAAAATACAGGCTCAATATAATCAAAATAATTATGGAATATTATATATATACATGCACACATACATAATGCATAAGTATATATTGTATTTATATATATATATACAGACATATGTACAAATTTTATTAAATTTATTGGGATAACATTAGTTAGTAATATTATCTAGATTTTAATTTTATAATACATCATCTATATGTTGCATTATGTGCTCATCACCCAGAATCAATTCTTTCATCACCATATATTTGATGCCCCCTCCCTACTGCACACTCCCTCCCCACTTAACCTCTGGTAACTGGTAAACTGTTATCTGTGTCTATGAGTTTTTATTTGTTTCTTTGTCTTGTTCCTTTGTTGCTCTTGATTTTATTTTTCACATATGAGTGAAGTGATATGGTTCTTGACTTTTTCTGTATGGCTTATTTTGCTTAGCATGATAAACTAGGATCTATCCATGTTGTGCATATGACAACATTTCATCTTTTCTTATAGCTGAGTAATACTCCATTGTGAATATGTACTACATCTTCTTTATTCACTCATCTGTGGAAGGATACTTTAGTTGTTTCTGTGTCTTGACCATCTTAAATAATGCTGCAATGAACATCAGGGTACATATGTCTTTACAGAAGAAAATTTCCAGGTGTTTTGAAAGGGTAGATACCCAGAAGA
The DNA here is from genome assembly GCA_004027555.1 of Craseonycteris thonglongyai. Lineage (NCBI taxonomy): Eukaryota > Metazoa > Chordata > Mammalia > Chiroptera > Craseonycteridae > Craseonycteris > Craseonycteris thonglongyai. The sequence goes on from PVKE010031845.1 coordinate 14,462, forward strand.
GGGATTGCTGGGTCATGTAGTAATTCTATTTTAAATATTTGAGGAACCTCCATACTGCTTTTCATAGGGGTTTTACCGACTTACGTTCCCACCAGCAGTGTGTAAAGATTCATTTTTCTTCGCAGCCTCTTCAATGCTTGTTATTTCTTGTCTTGTTGATTATAGCCAGTCTAACAGGTGTGAGGTGGTATCTCATTGTGGTTTTGATGTGCATTTCCCTAATAGCTAGCGAAGTTTAGCATTTTTTCATATATTTGTTGGCTTTTGTATGTCTTCGTGGGAGAAGTGTCTGTTCAGATCTTCTGTCCATTTTTTAATTGGATTGTTTGTTTATGGTTGTTGAGTTGTAGGAGTTTTTTTATGTATTTTAGACATTAGCCTTTTATCAGAAGCTTTGTTTGTAAATATTTTCTCCCATTTGGTTGATTAACCCTTGTTTTGTTGCTGGTTTCTTTTCATGTATAGGAGCTTTTAAATCCTTTTTATTAATAATTATAAATGAAAATATTTTTTATTGTTAAATTTATTGGGGTGACAAATGGAAATTTTAAAAATATAATTTCCCAAAGCCTTTTTTCCCATAAAATAATAAACCACGGTTTCTATCACAGAAGCTAAGTCCATCCCTCATCTTGAGAAAATAGATACATGCAACATTTTGAGAATTTGATCAAATCAAAAGAAGACAAAATATCCATATATCGTTGTATGATTGTGTTTAAATTCTCCACTTGTATTATAATTAATAATAGTAATGACTGAGAGAAGCATCTCCTGTTTTCTTTTTGTAGGTATAATAAACAAGTAATTATTGTTATCTATATAGGATCAGATTGTGTTATAGAAAGGCCAAAGATTTCTGTGTAATAAAAATTTCAAAGCATATTTATAATGGAAAACCAATGTTAACAGTTTTGAGGAGTCACTTTGTGCCAGTGATAATAAGGTTTGACCTAACCTGCCTTTTCAAAAGTATTTGAATATATTGCAAAATGATCACCACAATGAGTCTAGTCATATCCATCACCACACATAGTTACAAATAATTTTTCTTGTGATGAAAACTTTTAAGATATACTCTCTTAGTAATCTTCAAATAAGTTCCATGGTGTACTCATATATTACACACCATATTTATTTATTTTATAATAGGAAATTTTTACCTTTTAACCCCCTTCATCCATTTTGCCCACTCCCATCCCTAGGCTCTGACAACCACCAACCTGTTCTCTGTATCTGTGAGTTCATATTTGTTTTATTTATTTATTTTTTGATCCACATATAAATGAGACCATGTGATCATATTTTTCTGTCTGACTTATTTCACTTATCATAATACCCTCAAGGTTCATCCATGTTGTCACAAATAGCGAGATGCTTTTCTTTTTATGGCTATAGAATATTATAGTGTGTGTATGTATGTGAGTATTTGGGTGTGTATCACATTTCATTTATTACTGAATATTTAATTTGCTTTCATGCCTTGACTATTATAAATAATGCTTCAGTGAACACAGGGGTACATACGAGGGCTGTCCAAAAAAATGCCGTAAATGCCTCTGTTTTTCATATTACATGCCTGGATACTTTCCAGACAGGCCTCGTATATATTTTTGAGTTGGTGCTTTCATTTCCTTCAAATAAATACCCAGGTATGAGATTACTGGATTGGGAGTTCTATTTTTAATTTTTTTGTGGAATCTGAATATACTTTTCCATAGTGGCTGATCCATTTTAAATTCGCACCAACAATGTAAAATTGTAATACCTTTTGTATTATACAGGAAAACAAATTAAATACATGATTTCAAAGCTTTTAAAATGGATTCTCTGGATTTTTTTTAAAAACACACTTTTTCTTTTGAGTTTTTCTTTTTAGAAACCATTAACCACGTGGCATTTTAAAGATTATCCACTAAATTTTCATATCAAGCTTTTAAAATTATAGCATGTTTTAATTTTTTGCATGAGAATAACAAGGAACATATCATTAATTTTATTACTGTTACCAAAAACTGGACTAAAAATTGCAAAACATTATGGACTATAATTTAATTAGAAGTTTTCTGAAGTGATAGCCACAAAGTAGTATAAATGTTATGTACTAACTTAGAAATCACTAGTTTATATCTTATTTTAGCTAGATGCTAAACAAATCAGAGTATCTGCAAGAATTTTAATTATTTAGTTAAATGTGACCTAACTCCTCTTCTGCCTGTGTTGAAAATAGACTGCAGATGATTGCATTTCCATAGACTTCACAACATAAGTTTCTTTTGGTTTGAAATAAGAATGTTAAGGTTGCCAAGCATAAAGTTTGTAACTGCTGTTATTTTGGCTTATATACAGTTATGAAAATCCAAATGTTTTACAAAGTTAAAAAGTATTATTTTTTTTTTGCTCACTTATAACTCAAAAATTACTAGTTATTTCACCCAAACATGCCAAGAAGCCCAGCATTTTGCCATAAGCTTGCACAATCTTATCAAATCATTGCCAATCATGTGCACATTCTCAAACACATACAGAAAAAGGATGCCAAAGATTTAAAATATATGTATTTTAGAGAACTTTGAATTGAGACCATGACCTCATTTGAATGCAGCATGTGGCCTATTTCTAGGGTTATTTTAAGCCACTCTTAACAGAATTATGTATGTGTATTATATTTAGTACTTCCTGTATTACTTATGGCAATTTTAATGTGTCCTGATACTCCTGAGCGATTGAAAACGTCTAACAAATACATAATATTCTTTGGTCATCAGTTAATAATACGAAACAGTTATAATGGTGAATGACATGCAGGATGCACCAAATAAACTTTGGCTATAATACAATAGTAATCATATATTTAATATTAATAATTATTGTTTAAAAACATGTATAGATTATTAGACAGGGCCTTTAAATGGGTGTCCTAAATTTTTAAAATAACTAACCTATTAATAAATTGCTCATTGCATCTTTTTTCTTTGTGAAATTTAGTAGTTCAGATTATCTGTTCTGAGGCCATGAGTATTCAAAGTTCCATGGTTTCTGTTTTTAGATCCTCACTGTGTATCTTCATATAATCTCAGCCTCTAGTTCTAGGTCCTTTGAGACAAGGAATGCAAGAATGGTATTCTCCCTTGAGACGTGGACTAAGGAAGAAATTTCAGATTTAATGTTCTGAACTCTTCAAAGAATACCTAGTTCATACTGAAGAATAAAATGCTCCTATATGTTTACATGTTGAAAAGAGAAGAGTGAGTGGAAAAAGGCAGAAATGAGGCCCTCTTGTTACTTCAATTATTTCCACATTTTGTTCTAGGGTAGGACTAAAATGCCTTAGAATATAGGAGGTTCTTTCCAAGCTGATCTCACGTCTCAATCCTAATAGTTTGCCAACATTCTAATTCAAACTACCATTTCAAGATGTGTGTCCTTTCAAATTATAATTTGCACCACACACTTTCATCATTCCAATTTCATATCTGTCTGCTATTTATATTCACACCATTTTGTAATTAAGTGCTTTATCTCATCCAGTAGATAGTGAGCTACTTTAGCTTTCCTATTATTCTTAGCCTTTGCAAAGGGACTCAATGTATATTTAATGTATGAATAAATATTTTCTTTCTCTTACAAACACTGAAAACTGCATATAATCTACCCAGTGGCATTGACTGTCACTTATTCACATCATAATGAATATAAATCTCTTCAATAGCTCTCAACCTTGGATATGCATGTATAATCATGTAAGCTTTGAAAGAACTAATGATGGAAAGATACATTCAGATTTTATTTATATTAGAATATCTGCAGATATAAGGGACTGAGCATTGATTAGTTAAAAAATCTCCCATGTGATTCTAATGAGTAACCATGCTTGAGAACCACAGGTATAGATGAGCTGTATAAACAGAAAGATAAATTTTGTATGTATTTATGAATTAGGTCAAGGCATCAATGAGCTGGTAGTTGGTAAAATTAGTCCATAATGTGACCAATATAGATCTATTTCCTGGGCACTTTTCCATTGCATAATGTTTGAAATTTCTTGTGGAGTTCAGACCTACATTTTATAACCTATTTCTCATGATCAGGTTCTGGGCATGGTTTTATCACTTAACTGTGTCATTTTCATCCCTTCTACAAAATTGTTTGAAGATTATTATCTGAACATGGACAAGTCACGTTGCATTTCTCCTGTGACACAGTATATTTCTATTATTGGATTGTTTAATTCTAGGCAATTTTCTATGTTAATTTAAATTTTGTATTCCATTATTTGTAAAAATTTGATTAAAGTGAGGTATTATAGATGCATAGTAAAGTATATGTATATATGATAGAAAGACAG
>PVKE010031846.1:0-18820 GCA_004027555.1 Craseonycteris thonglongyai
GGATGGTTCAATGGCGAAAATATTCCTAGAACTATTAAATATTTGGAGATTCCCACCCCCGCAGATGAATTAGTATGCAAAACAGGTGTAAAGGTATTTTAGGCACAGTACATAAGCTAGTCCTTGAATCAAAGTGAGACACTTAGGAAATCTAGAAATATTTTAGACTACAGTAAAATTAAATGTTCCAGGTAATGGCTTATAATTCTGTCAAGATATAGTTATTGTTTATAATAAAAATATATAATTGAAATTTGATTTCATTTAGAAATATAAAATGTTTTATTAGCTTCAGAACTTGATTTTCTATTCTTTTATTACTTTTAATATTTTTCTGTGAATCAGTATATTCTAAAGTGCATTTCTGGGAACAATAGTACTGTAAAATTTGCTACAAAATGTTATTTATCAAATATGTTTGATAAAAACTATTATAAAGATGTATTCATAATTATTTTACATTGTAATAATTGTTTAAAAAGGGTTAATCTTTTAGAGATGCAGTGAAACCAAATTTGCATTATTTCATTCACAAATACTATTTCTTTCCACATATTTTGAAGGTGGGAAAAAAGGATGATGGTGGGAATAGGGCTAAATTGGCCATGGGTTGATGTTATTGAGTTTGAGTGATGAGTACATGTGGTCTCATTATACTATCCAGCCTACATTTGTGTGTGTTTTGTGTTAATTAGAAATTTCCATTTCACTATTATTGATTATATTCCCTATGCCACACTTTACATTCCTGTGACTGTTTTTATAACTGGCAATTTGTACATCATAATTCCTTCTTCTTTTTTACCCATCCTCCAACCCTCTCCCATCTGGCAATCATCAAAATGCTCTCTGTATCTGAGTTTTTTTCCATTTGGTTTGTTCATTTATTTTAGTACTAGATTTGTCGGGGGTGAACACTCTGTTTTATAAATGTCTAATCACTGTTGTACACCTGAAACAGATGTATTATTGTCAATTGTAACTGAAAAAATTTTAAAATAAGAAAAAGAAAATTGGAACTTAATTCTTAATATGGAAAGAAATTCTTCATAACAAAAATTAAAAAGAATAAATGATGCACATCTCAGAATATTTTCTAGTACACATAACAGTTGTGAGGAGTCCTGGGTAAAAAATTCATTTATTTATGTGGACTTTTCCCAAACTTATTAACCATGAACTATTCTTTTCAAGGATTGTCTATAAATATCTCTCCTGGACATGCTGGTAACAGGTATACAATAGTAGAAGTAACGTTTTTCCATGTATAATTGCCCATAATTCTAGGCTTGTAGCACACAGTTTATATTTATTTGTTGAAAAACATTAAGATATAAATGGAAAATTTAGAAAAGGAACCCTTTCCAAATTCTAAGAGATTTGAAGTATTTCATCAAAGTTTACTTTGAATATGAATATAACATTAGAAATATTGTCAAAGAAAATGCAATTCCCAAAAGAATAAATCATAGTACATATTTTAAAAGATAAGCAGCTTTCTTTTGATTGAATATTATCCATAAATCTAGTTACAAGTGCTTAGTAGCTAAATGGAAAACTGTTTAAAAAGCCTCATGTTATCAACTTCAGTGGTTTTATTTATATACATTTTTATCCTAAATTTTGTATAAAATTTAAAACTCTGTTTAAATGCTATTTGCATATCTATAAATTATTTCATACCCTAAGAAAAGTATATTATGTAGAAATACTCCTCAAAATAATATTCTATAATTACTATATAAGATCTACATTTTTACATAAAAGGTTTTATAATTTTGCATGTATCAGAAGCTACATTTTAGTTTTTAAGTAAATTAAAGGAATTTATTTTTAAGAATCAATTATACATCCTTTTTTAACTTTCCATCTAAATAGACAGCTTGCATTACTATTTATAGTTGTTCTTTCTTTCCAGCTTTTTTAACTAGAAAACATTTTTATTGACTTTTATGAAAATTCAAACAAGAACATTTGCATTTATTACAATATACTGCCGAAAATTGCATTAATTTTCACTGATGCCCATTAATTTGATAAATGTTTTGTCATTTGTATCATTTGCACTGTCAAAACAAGTTAATTATAACTTACGTTTTTGACAATTGCTTTAACTCTGGCAAAAAGTAGTGTCTTATTTGCTTCAAAAAAATTCATTCTTGCCTATTGAAAGTCTGAACTGAGTAAGAGAGGACTAGCACATATTAGAAGTCTTGCAAGCTTCAACTTAGCATCAATGGTAAACAGGAATTTTTAGAACAATTTTATAGAAGTGCTCATATTTTGTAGTAAAAATGACATACCTGAATAATCTGTTCTCGCATAATGCCCATCTTCAGATTTAGTAGTTGTAGTTGTGTTATCTGTGTTAAAAAATTTACAATAAAGATTGGTTATTTTCTAAAGTAATGTCAAACTTATATTTCCCCTCCAACTGTATCTTCATTGCAATTAAGGAATTTTTACAACTATATTTCTAAGCAACCTTTATGCAAAGACAGATTTACAATATCAATTTTGGTTTGAGAGTGAACAATAGAATGACACTAGTTTTCTAAAATTTAGGGCAAGGAGAAGGTTTAAATTATACCTAAGATAAGTTGGGTAAAAAAATAATGTCAAAAGCCTAGAAAATGTTTGTTTCTATACAAGAAACAAAATAGAACATTCTGGTACATTCTGCTTTTAAAAAATATACTTGAAATATTTCTATTGAATCAATACATAAAAATGGTATGATTTACTTTTAAAGTCAAGGTTGTGTAATAAATCCTTAGATTCATTGCTTAAATGATTTTGACTTTTTTTTTTTCCTTTGCAAGGAGAATGCTACCTTTTGAATATTGGCTTCTGTGTTTATGGCATTGTGAAGATACAGTCCCATTATATGGAAAAAAGATATGGACTGTTGCCAATTGGCCCTCAAACTCCTATAATCCACACAAATGCTACAGTGAACTCTATTATTCTTTATAAATCAGAATTGCCTTTTGGAAATGAAACAGCTGCCTAATAAGAAGCTGTCTTCACTTTTCACTTCTACACAAAGACCTAAAACATTCTTTGAAATTTTGGTACGAACCTTACCTTGACATCGACCCAATGACATGACTTCAATTTTCTCCTGTTTCTGACACGATGCTTCTTTGATTTGACATGCATTATCATAAGATTTCCCATCAGAAGCACAGAGGGGATTGAAGTTGGTTTGAGAACAGTCAATGTTGCACACACACCTAAAGGAAGAGAGATAAAAATGTCACATCAATAGCGTCGTTACCACATTATAAATAAAACACACGTGGAAGAATTGCCAGGCTAGCAAAGTGCAAGTTGGCAAAACTAAATTGTTTCCTTCCAGGGAAGTTCTTTTAGTATTCTAATTGAGATGGAAAGCACAAAACTAATAGAAAATAATTCAAAAGACTGAGCAAGAGTTAAAAAGTAAAAAGAGAAAACTTAGAAAATAATCATCAGTTAATCTCTGCCACTGGAGCTTTTAAAACACATACATAAACTTCCATGCTGATGCCTACAGAATTTAAGTAGGCTGAAGTAGCCATTAAACTCTGCTTTACAATTTCCTTAAACAAAATCTTTCTGTTAGTTTTCATTTTTCTCAGGATATTTGAATGGTGAAAGCTTGAGGAACATGATTCAGAGGATATTTAACAGAAAGTAAGCAAGGAGACTATTTGGAATGTAATCAGAAGTTAAATTTTTTCAGCATACATGGGGATATGCATAAAATGTGCTAAACAGGAATCTTCAGTGGTCCTTTGCATTTGGGGATGGGGAACAAAACACTTTGAGAATCAAATGAAAGTGTACATCATCCTCAGAAATACCCATATTCGTGTAAACAACTCTGCATATATTTCAGAAATTTCATGGGCCCCTTAAAGTCTACCCCATGGCCTCTTTCCCAGATATACTACTTCCATTTCCAGTTTAAAATAAGTTGATTGTCACCCATAATTTTAATGTTTAATTCCCCACATTTTTATCTATATTAACAGAATTAGGACACTTGAATTAGGAGACAGACATTTCAAACCAAACATTTTATGATTTTGTTCTATGGTCCTGTTATAATTCCCTGTATTTTACAATCTACTTTGCTACTCAGAATATTGTGGTGTTTTTGTTTGTGCAAATGTTACTGCCTTAGAATATAAATTCATATTTTAAAGATTTGTTTTTATTGGTTTTTGACAGAGAGAAACACAGAGAAGGGGGAGGGCCCAGAGCAGTCTCCATAGTTGACAGCATTAGTTTTCCATATAGTTTCACTCCACAGGTGGGTATGGGGCTGCGCAGGGCAGGAACTGCGCCGAGAGCCCCCTGCATAGGCCCTGGCAAGAACTGAACTGGGGGCACACCCCAGTTCAGCATGTGGGTCTGCCTGGACTGGGGCTGGGATTTGATCCTCCAGCTCCGGGGCTGCAAAGTGAGCGCTTAACCCACTGAGCCATCCCAGCTTCCCCATAAATTCTTATTTTAAATTTTATTAGTAGTTATATTATTTTTCTAAATAGATTATAAGTGGTGAACTACACACTCTGTATATTTTCCTTAGAGTTGGGCATATACTATAATGAAAACAATAACTGGCTTACTACATGCTGGGTTTTTAACAAGCATGGCTTTATTTAATCTTCACAACAGCCATTTTACAGGCCAATAATATTACATAAAGTCAGAGAGCTAGTAAATTGTGCAAAAAGGCCCCTCTATGGATGTGTTAAAGTACAATACAATTCCTTTCCTCTTGCCACAAAATGTGTTTTAGAATTTTCTGCCAAACTTTTAAATATACTAATTTAAAAGCAGGTTTTGGAGCCCCAGTAAATCTGAGGGTGAAGCCCAGAATTTTGTATTAAGCAGTCAGCCTGGCATCAGTCTCACTTCCTGGGAATCACTAGTTGATAGACTTGTTGATTGAGAGCGGGTTTGTCTACACACTGGTGCTTCTCAGAGTACAGTTCTTAGATTTATCTGTATCAGAATTACCTAGATCTCTGCTAAAAAGGCTGGCAGAGAATGTGCTAATGCGTTTCCTTTTTTTTTTGTCAAGAATTGCTTTAGGAACACTTGATTATTTTTACTTTGACCTATTTAGGAGCAAATAGATCAGACAGATGGTAACTATCTCTCAATGCTTAAGTTATTCCTACTTTGGCTGTGATGTTTTCATGTGATGACAGCTACTAGGATCACGACTGACATTGAATTTGTAGGCAGCTTCTGATCTCAGATAATTTAGGTGCCAAGAATGAACCTATGTAGCAAAGAGCTTTTGGTCCTTTTCACAGTGGCTTTGGGAAGTGACTTTGTAGATCAGGCTTTTCTCATTAACTATGTAGTAAGCAAAGAGGAGACAGCACTGACGTTTACCTTCAAGCCATTTTAGGTTGTGACTGTTGTTGTGTTACGCTCTAGGGACTATCTCCTTGAAAGACACCAAAATTTTGTTAGCAGCAGCAGAACAGAGAGAAAGGTACATTCTCAACTCTACAAGTAAATTATGTAAGATATCAAGAACTTTGCAAGTCCCTGTAAAATTTTTTTTTAAAGATTTATTGTTTTTGACAGACAGAAAGGGGGAGGGCCCAGAACAATTTCCATAGTTCTATGTCATCAGGTTTTGAAATGTTTTTGTTCTACACAGGTGGATGGGGGCCACTCAGGGTGGGAACTGGGCTGGGGCCCTCTCGCACAAGAGATATGCCCCCTCAAGCCAGGGGCCAAACGGGGGGCAGGGAGGTGAGAACCAAACTGGCGGCCTCCTGCATGGGAAGCACACCCCAGTTCAGCATAAGGGTCCCCATGGGCTGGGCCCAGGACTCGATCCTTGGTCCCAGGACTCGATCCTTGGTCCCTGGGGCTGCAAAGTGAGTGCTTAACCTGCTGAGTCACCCTGCCACCCTGGCTTCACAACAAGTATCTGTAAAGTAAGTCCAAAGAAATTCAGAGATGTGCACCATATATAATACCGACAAAAAAAAAAAGGCAGTTCAGCAATCCTTTCAATATCATAACAAAATGGTGAAATAAGAATATAAATGGAAAGAGAAAATTTGGTTCAAATGAATTGGCTAGATTCAATGTTTCAGTGAGAAGTTCACTTAAACTATAGTATTAAAGTAAATGTTCATGATATCTTATAAGGTCCTCATTGTACAACTGGCTTTTTCATTTCTTTTTTTTTTTTTTTTATAGTTTTACTGGTCTTTATTTTACAGATTTTTTTGTAGCTACTATTTTCCCTTTTCTTTACTAGCATTGCTCACTCAGGACCTCCTTTAAAGGTTTGTTTCCCCTTTTGCAGAGGCCTGCTTGACTAACCCATCAGACTCGAGAGGAGTGTGTGGGAGTTGAAAGAAAAACACAAAGACAACAGCTGGGATGGGAGGACCACTGACCACCGATGGTGGTACAATGGTGGTGTTTTATTTGAGCCCACAGCTTACATACAGCAACTCAACGTCCGCATTCCAATGTACATTGATTGTCTCAAGCCTTTCTGAGATGTCCTTCCTGTTATGCCCCTTAAACTTGTTGCCTGTGGCTTTCTGTGTACTCCCTCTTCAGGGATCAGTGGAGGCAAGATGTCCCCTGGACAGTCTTGCAGGACATGGGGTCCTGCCTCTCACATCTGGCTCTCCACACCCTTTGGAAATCTGACTCTTGCTGCTTCAAATCAAACCTTTAGAGAGTGGCTAAGGAAAAAGTATAGACATCGATATTTTTTTCATCTGAAAAGGAGGACCTAGATTCCTTGAGGTGAAAATAAGGTACAGTTTTGCCTGGGATATAAGTTTCATGAAAGAATAAATTATATCTTTTTCTCTGCTGTATATTGTCATTATATCTCCCTCTTTCTACCTATTTTAAGGCCTTGCATATAGCAGATAAATGAAATTATATATTTTTGCTTATGAGTTTTATCAACCATTGGAAACTGTAAATCTATGAAGAATACTTTTCTTTCTTTGAATAAGTGGAAGAAACTTCAACAATTTGCTAAATGATTTGAAAAGGAAAGGTACATATTATGATTTGGCTTACTAAGAACCCATCATTCCTATGTTTATGGAAGACAGATGAATTCTGATTATATGATCATGATTTACTCTCCTTTTGGCACCTAAGTTTATTAAGCTTAATTAATTAGAAAACTGTGCAGGATTTCAGGGCCATGTTCTGAAACCATAAGTTCATCCTAACCTCTATTGGTAGTGGCTAAATTATTTTTGTGTTCCCTGCCCCACCTAATACTTTGCATACACTAAATTTTCAACAAATATGTGGTCAATGAAAAACAAATTAAATAAATGAATGCAGTAACATGATTCTATATTCTTAAAGAATAAAATTAATATAAATTATCACTATGCTGTCATGAAAACAGATAGGATAAGTAAATTTTCTTGGTAAACAATAAGTGTCCTCATGGAGATTAAATGAATATTCAGTTGAATTTGAATAAGACTACTGGCCTAATTAATGATAATGCCTACCCCAGGGCTATATGCTTTGTTATTCCTCCATTCATCCTTTTATGTCTATGAAGTGGCTACTAGTACTATCTCCATCTTACACATAAGAAAATCAAGGTTTTAAGAAGTCACACAAATTGTACCCGAAGACCCTAAATTTAAATACAGGCAGTTTGAATCCAGGGCCTGTACAGTTTTATAGACTGTTCAGTAGAATGAAAATCAAGACACCCAAATTCCTACTATTAAGTAATAAAAAAACACTTCGGAGGAATGAGAATTTTTTTTTAAAAGGGCTATTTTACTGTAAGAATATTCATCATGATTTTATGAATTTAAATCACCTTGACTCCTAGTTTCTGTCTTTTCAAACAAGTGGCCAGGCTTTTTATGCCATAGATATATATCTATGAAGATTCATTTTAAGACAATCTGAACTAGTATCTGGTGTTAGAATGAGTAACTAATCTGACAATTTAAGGCATTGATTCTTCAGAATATTTTACCCTGAACAAAACTCTATATAAATTTGGCTTCATATAAAAGCACACGTTTAGACACACTCAAACACACACACTCCAATTGACACTATTGAAATTTAAAATTGGAAAGTTTTTAGCGCTAAATCTTTCCACATCTCTGCTTCAGAACATTGAAAGGGTTTGGAATTTCTAGAAGTTTATATTCATGGGGCATAAGGGATTGGTGTGTTTATAAGAGTGAATGAATTTGTGTCTGTGTGTGTCAAGAGTGGGCTTTGGGGTGGCACTCGCTGCACCAATAAAGTGTCTATTTTTGTATCTTTATTTTCTGCAACTTTTTCAAGGGCAGTATATTTTTTTCACTTTTGATTTCCTGGTACCTCGTACAGCACATCAGAACAAGTCTCCAATGGAATGAATGCGTGTTGAATTAATTCCTGAGAGAATGGCAGGCTGGGTTGGTAGGAGTTAAAACAGTCATTGTTCTAGATTTGAACACACAGGAGAGCAAACCAGTCATATGTTCATATAAATTCTTACCTAACTTTGTGCTACTTGGCACATGGAATCTCTAAGGAAGGTGACAGTCCTTGAAGAACTAAGGTTCACCTTCCTCCTTTTATTTGTGTCCACGCAAAGGAAACAGCACTGCGCCTTACTGGTATCAATGGCATTGAGATCCAATTGTGAAAAGGAGATGTTTTCGCCAGCCAGGCTATTACCTACATTTTGTGGTATTTGAGTGCAGTTTTGGGGAACCAACATAATTTAAACACGATAGTGATTTAGTTTAGTGCTACTTTAAACCACTGCAAAATATAAAGCTCTGATAAAAAGGTGACAGAATTATCATATAGTGTGATAGTGAAATTGCAGGTCACTCTGTTCTTTAGTAATTTATGTAAATTAATCCAGGGTTTTCCTTCCTACAGAAATGAAAGGCAGACATTTTAAAAAAAGAAACTATCCCTTCTTCACTGCCTTTGGCAAATAATTGCATTATTTTTCATGCTGAGTGGAGTAACTAGTTAATTATAGCATGTCACAAGTATTTTATGTGAGCTGATGATGTGTTAGGCTGAGGACTGCATGGATGCCTTTAAGGTTTTTTTGTGTTTTCTTCTTTTTTTTTTTTTCAACCTATCTCAGTCTTTCGACATTTTGGCACTGTGATTACATAGATTTCTTTTCTTCTAGTCTACAAAGAAAAAGAATCAGCCTTACTTGAAAATAATAATTTCAGGGTCTATATGTGGTAATACTACCCTCTAAAATCCTTCAAAGAAAATTCGCATTGACTGAAAACCTTAGCTCTCTGAATTGTAAGAGAAAAAGAGGAACATCTAATTTTTAAAAGACCACTTAATGGAGTAAAAAACCCCACTAAATGATAGAAAGTAAAAGGTGATGTCTAAGACCGCTCACATACATTTATAATTATCTCATGAATATATTTTTTGGGAGGTGGCTTGACATTAATTTAGTTCCTTGCCTCTCATAAAATGTCTCTTCTAAGGACCTTCTTTAATGAATTAAGTACCGGTAAACCTCACCCCCGTGTTTAGGAATGCCTCCTGGTCTCTGCCAGCGCATGAAGAAGTTAATGCTGCCAGGTAGCAAATTACTTACTCATGTGTTTGGGTTTGTGGCTGCCCTCTAACTTGACTAAATTTTGTTTAATCTATTAAGCATGCCTATCACTTTTTGCTCTCCCAAGTTCCTTGACTGGGTGTCCATTCTGAATTTTGATCATGCAACACTCGTCATCAGTTTTAAAGCACCCAATTGCACTGCAGTGAGGTTGGCTTTCTGACTTGTCTTGGATCACGATTAGTTTGTATCCCTTGGCCCTTTCTCTGGGGTGGTTATGCAGACCCCTTCTGGCTTCGCCAGTAAATGAGGTCAGTGCTAATGTCAGAACTGTAATGGATGAACTGCATTATAATACTAAAAACACTTGTGTACCTTTCCTTCAAGACTTGTGGTACTTAAAGCCCATTTACTCATTAAGTCTCAAGTGACTCCTTTTGATGGAACTAGAGTACAAGTATTTTATTTGTAAATAAACTACAATTCAAGAATAACTGAGTTGTGAGGGAAAAAATGAGATAAGATGTAAAAATCCATTGAAAACTTAAATCCTCTGCAAAGTGTAGAAAAGCATTGACTAGCAAGACTCATAAGTCTACCATATTGTTATTCAGGAAACATATGTGACCTTGGACCAATACTTTTTACTTCATTTTATTTTTTTTTGGAGAAGGGCCATTCTTTTATTTCTGAAACCTAGGAGGAAGGAACAATGCCCTTTTTCAGACATGTTACCCAGAACTGCAGTGAGGTTTTCCAAGGAGGACAGGCTTATCTTGTATATGGAAAAAGCTTAGTTGCCAATACCTTTCTTTTTGTTAGGAAGTAAAGAACAGAAATTGGCTTATTAGATGGAAAGTTCTTGGGAATATTGGGGAAAAGCCTAGGACAACAAATAGCCAGTGAGTGGGTATCTGAATGAAGGGAAGGTGAGCTGAGTGGTTTCAGAACTTTCAAAAACAGAATCACATTGAACAAGGGGAACAATTCCTGGGTAAGAGACTGATGGCTATGTATTGAAATAATGTCTAATATAGTAAATAGGTATATGGGCAATGTGACTAGAGCTTGGAATTTGGTGTCAGACCTGTGTTTAGTTGAGGCTTGATCATTTATTAGCTATATGTCATTGGACTAGTTATTTAACTTCTCTGAGCCTGTGAAAATGGGGGTACTAATTTAGGATTGTAGGTATTAAATGAAATAAATCACATAAACTAAAAGTTTCTGAGAAGTTGTAATTACCCCATAAAGATTGGTCATTAATAACTTTTGTCTTAGTGGTTTCCAATCCTGGATACAGATCAAAAAAGAAAAACCGCTGGGACATCTCAACCTTGAATCTCAACCCAGCAATTCTCAATGAGAAACTCTGATGTAAGGCCAAGGTATCTGTGGTTGTCAAAATGCTACAGATGATACTGATGGATGGCTGTGCAGAGTTGCAATTATAGTAAACACTCCTTTCCACCCTCTAAGACTAAAACATTTTCCAAATTGAGAGTAAGATTCACCATAAGAGATTCTGATACAATGGCTATGGGGTGGGACTCAGAAACCAGCACTTAAAGCAAGTTCCTTAGCTTTTTCTTAGATAGTTTGCACAGCCTCCTGAGAAATCTCAGCTACTCTGCCTCCAGTCACATACCCTTTTGCTTTCCCATTTATTTCATTATACGAAGTTTAATATTCTTGTTTAATACACATACTAAGATGCATCAAAAGGCTTCCTTCACATGTGTATGTGGTAACACGGGCAGGTGATTAAGTGGATAATCCAAAACCATTAATGCTGGAACAGTCAGCACAACTGATCCACCAAGTAAATTGAGATCGAATGATGAGAAAGGAGACCAAACAAACCATGAAGAGGCTCCCCAGTGCCAGGCACTTAGCTTCAACTTCTACATGACTCCCAGGTTTAACACTCACAAGATGAGAGAGAAAGGTGGAAACCAGCCTATCTCAAATGATGGGTAGGGTTTTACAGAATCGTGGCGAAGTGAATGACTTGAAAGTGCATGAAGGCAGTCCGTGCATTGGGTGCTGGGAGGACCACAGATAGATCAGTCTGATTGACATCAGCTCTTCCCAACAAAAGCAGCACAACACAACACTCGAGACAGATTGTGAAGGGACTCTATTCTAGTCCGAGGAGTAGCCTTTATCTTCTAGGCAATGGGGAGCCTTGAAAGCTTTTTGAGCAGAGTGTGATGAGAAGGTCAACAAGATGAAAGGGGTGCTTTAGGAAGATTACGCTGGCAGTGGAGTGTAGGCAGAAGAACCAGTTCCTAGGCTATTGCCATCAGCGAGGGACTAAACATGAAAAGCCCAGAAGTGAGGCATTCACACTAAAGGAAGAAAAAGAATCAATAGGGCTTAGTGACTTGATACTTAAGGCATATTACAGCGAAGTACTAAGGTAAAACTGTCACCACCAAGTACTTCCTGCTCTACCTTTTCCTGCTTTTTTCCGGACCTGTGTTGTGTTCCAAATCTGCAAATGATGAGAGGAGCAGGCAGGCACAGGGAGCCAGCTATGTGTGGGACTCAGGAAGCCATGCTTTCCTCTCCTGGAGTTTTTCTTTGCTACTTGGACAGAGGTAAACAGGGTTCCATGATGATGATGGAATCATATAAGTACACTTAACTGCAGTTTAAACAGAACTATTCCTTGTCTTAATACATACCCTGCCTGATCCCAGGATTGATTTAAAATGATTGCAGTAGCAGATATTTATTTATTCATGCCCACTGCCTTTGAGAGCAAACAAGGCACCCTCCAAGGCACCCTCCAAGGAAGCCACTATTCAGCATATGTGCTATAGTTGAAGCAGGATTTAACTCACGATCCATTTTCATGTATCATGCATGCATTTTTCTCAGAATTATTTTTTCCTTTTTGAAGCAGCTGCATTTACATCTTAAAATAATTAAAGTAAACAATTCTTCCTCATACACATTTTTTAAAAGTATCTTGAAGCAAAAATCCCTCATTAGCATCATGTGTATGCTCTCACTCATTAAGCTGGAGAACATTTTCAATAAGCAAGGGTGACTCATTACTAAGAAGTGTAGTTGCTCTGACTGGATGGGTCTTAACACACAACAGTTAGATAGCATGAAACCCCCAGAATAAATGGTTGGGAGGAAAACAATACAATAGAATGAGGGGGGAAATTGCATTTGAATAGCGTGATAGACTCAATTTCTGCTCCTTCTGTCACAACCATGTTGAGCATTTTAGTACTTTCCTTTGGGCCCAGCTGCAGGAATCCCACACCCACTTTAGCCAGAGGGGCAACTTCGTGTTCATATTTCACAAACAGACCCTCTGCTATGCTTTTGTTTGACAAAAGACTTTCAGGAGTAAATATGTATGGACATCATTACCATCTAGATTTATCACAAAGCCGCATTTTAACATCACACCCTTGGATTTTATTTACAAGATAAAAGAAATAGTAGATAAAAAATAGCTCTGCATGGTGGTAAAATGACTAGTTTGAAAATATTACCTATTGCATTGTTTAGGTGTTTTCATTTGCTTGTTTAATTATTTATTTTTCTATATGGACAATCATGATAATTCTTTTCAGAGAAAATATAGTTGCACTTGATAATCTGGCATATCTCCTTTTACGAGATAATGTCAGTTTAGGACCCAATGTTTTCCTTTATTCCTAGGCTCTCAGGGAACTTGGAATTAAGTAGTAAGTGTGTGCGTGTGTGTGTGTGTGTATGTGTGCGCAGGTGCGCACGCACACGCACGTGCGTGCATGGTGAATGAATGGTGGATGGTAACACCGGAACAAGAAAATGTCTATCCAACAAGTTTGAATCCACTTTATTGATCATATGATATAAGAGTAGGAAAATATGATGACATTTGTATACTTGTAACATTTCCTTAAAAAATTCTCAGTGTTTTTATAACATGCTTTTTCTAGACTGATGTCAACAAAAGTTTATGCTACTATAATTAGGCAGAAAAAGGATTGATTAAATTTCAGCATGAACTAATTTCATTCATAATTAAAAGTTGTAGCAAATGATCTCCCTTTAGGATTACATAATCCTTTATTTTTCACTTAATAATTTTAGGGTCAATTTAATTTAAATTTACATTTAAATTAATATATATTATAACATGCTCTCATAAATTTCATTATTGGAATAATGGAAAAATTTAACAATTATTTATAGGGATTCTGTACCCTAACCCTCATAAGTTGGGAAACATGATTAATAAAGGATGCCTTAACTTTATTTGTAATGTTATGTTTAAGAAAAGATCAAAAGTAAATATGGTAAAATGTTTGTATTTGTTAAAACTTGGTGGTGGATGTACAAGTGTTAGATCACTTTTGACAGTTTCAAAATATAATTATGAATAAAAATATCAGATCTGACATTTTTGCTTAAAATGATTAAACTATGAAGATTGGTAAATATATTTTGCATTGATTTAGATCTGGATACTTTATTTCTAAATTGTTTAAACCAAATTTGAAAAAAATATGTGCATGGAGAAATTCCAGTGGAATATGTTCCTTTGTAATTAACTATTTAAGATTGAGCTTACGTCTGTATAAAAATGACTTTCAAGCAGTTTGTTATGTGATCAGACTCATCTCTTTCATTTTCCTTGTTCGCCCACTGAAATGTTAAACTCAAAACACATGGTGGCATTTTAGTTTTCAGGCCCAAGCCAGCACTGACTTCCTGCAGCATTGCCGGTGTGTTCTGATTGATCTGAAACAGGGCTATATGGCAGTGTTGTCGGCCAGAAATAGTCATGAGCTATTCTAAAACCCTTGGGATGAAGGACTCTAAGTAGAAATGTTTGAACATTTTGCCTTGAAATAAGAATGCTTCAGAGTATTCTCAAAAATATTAAGCTTTAAAAAGGTAGGATGGGAAAGGATGTATAATTGCCTCCCTTCTCTGACCTCTCAGTAAGGTCTTCTTGCTAAAGGTGTTTGGAGGGCTACTGCTATTACTGGCACTCCCTCCCCTCCTTAAAAATTCCTAGGCACATGTATTTTCATTTATTATGAATCTCATTTAAGTTATTCTAATCCCTTAAGTAATTGAGCACCTATTTCACGCCAGATATTTGGGCTAAACATCAGAGACACCAACATGGTCCATGCAATCTCAGTTGACAAGAGAGTACAACGAAATGAGAAAAACAAGCATCCATAAGATAGTGTCATCAAAACTGGACTCTAAGGGCAGGAACAATGTGTTTGAGAGCACTAAGGAGGAATAATGGTTTCTACCTAGAGAGTCTAGAAAGTTTTCAGAGGCTGTGATGCATGAACTAGAACTAGAAGCATTAGAATTTTAACAGGTGGTTTCCATGGTGACTCGTACCAAGAGACATCTGAATCCTTTACTCCACTGAAGAAACCTTCTTAGGAATATCATTTCTCATTCTCTTCCTTTCGTTGACCCTCTCTCTATCCTGTGTATTCATTTATATAGCGTACAATAACTCAAAACTCTTATCTCATGTTTCAGGCTAGAAATGACAGTAGTTGTATTCTCTTTGGGACCCACAGCCATTCTGGAAGTCAGGCCAGTTCACTGAAAGAACTCTACTCACGTCGTATAGTTTGGACACTCTCATCTTCTACCATAGCTGTTGGATCTCTGGCTACAAGATATTGAAGGACAAATGGCCCAATAAGATGATGTCAAGGGTAGTCAGCTCTAAAATTCTGATAGTTTTCTTATACTCTTATTACTAAATATTTCTGTTCAGCACATTCTTGTCTTCCTATCGTTCTCACAGTCTTGGTTGCTTCTTTGCTAAAACCTATACTAAATGGGTTTGGAATTCTCCCTTGCCTTCCCTTAACCTCTAAGCACAGTGTTTTGTACATAGTAGACATTCTACATATAATGACAGAATGAATGAGAATTCTGTTTGATTTTTCAATATTTCCTTAATGTCCTTCCAGTTGATGAATTACTCAATGATTCCTAATGTCCTGGGCCCCAACCACACTTTTTGTCATCTGAGAATGCATCCTTCCTAGGGCTAATGTTCCCTCTCCTAGTAGGTTGCTTGCTGTTTCATTTGTAGCCTTACTTGTTCTCCATCCTGTCCTATGTGACTTGTTTACACAGTTAGTGGGCAGCACGTGGACCCTGGATCTTATATTTAGGTACTCAACATTACCTGTACTTAATAAATGCTTCTTGAATGAAGGATAGACCTGAGTTACAGTCCTAATTTTGCAAATTACTTGACCCATCTGTAAAATGTGGGAAAATAACTTCTAGCTCATAACATCTATTTTAAAAGGTTATGTGAGGTATAAGTAGAGAACAAATGGAAAATAACTGTGGGTAATATTTGAAGCAAGACCGTTTCTGTTGCTTCACTTGCTCATGGAGTTCATTCTTATATTAAATTGGTCTAGTCTATTTCATGTTGGACATACTATCTTACCTTTCCACCTCCACCTAATTAATCAGCCACAAATAAGATTTGACCCAATCTGAACAAAAATTATTTGTCATCCATAATTACCTAAAATCTATAAACTGTTTTTTCCTGTCATATTTGGAAGTACAAGGCTGTCTTTCAATTTTTCATTTTTTGATAGAGTTGTTAACAGATTATATCTCCAGTGCATTCTACTTTAAAGATAAGATATTTGGCATTGTCCTATAGATTTTAATATTTTGATTCTATGTAACTTATACTTGATCTTCCAGAAATATTAGGAATTCTTATAAAATCTAGAAATATCTGTGTACTGGATAATGCTAAAGTAAGTTTGTTCTACTCCATGTTTCCTAGTCCTTGTTATCTCAGTTTTTCACTTTCTCAACATTCTCTCTTTATTGCCTTCTATTGGTCCAAATATTTAAGTATACAATCTAAGTCCTTAGAAAAAAAATTTCCTTGATGTCCATGGACTTTACCAGCTAACATAGAAGCTTACCATTTAGAACACAGAAAGTTTCAAAATTCTTAATGTAGAAAAATACTTTTTAATATATTGTCTATAAAGATGGTATAAATTTTTTAATGCAGAGAAAATATAAATGAAATGAGAGATAAATCTACTTGTACTTTCAATTATAGTAGAAACAAAGTTAATTTATAGATTTTAAATAAATGTCCATAGCAACATGCATGAAGTAACATTGGATTCTTCTGCTCTTATTGAATCTTTCATGCTAGAGTTATTTGTTAATAGTGGTATTCTTTTTATTCTAATTAAAATGTCTGATTTGTATTCTTAAGCATAGCTGTGCAAAATGGTTCTGCTTTTGGCTTCCTCTCAGAAGGCTTTTTAAGACGCATAATCAAAAGACTTCTGTTTTTGTCATAGTAGGTGAACACTACAGGAACACAATGTTTTTCAAAAGAGTGTTTTGAATTCTAAGAGAAAAAAATTGTTTTAATGAAACCAATAAGCTATTGCTTATAATAAACACTAGAGTTATTATAAATTAGTACCTGAAACTTGAGAATATTTAAATTATTTTAACTTCATTGTGACTATATATTATATATAGTGCATTTTAGGGATTTGATTTATCCTTACCAATGCTATTTATCTATTTCATAAATTGTCAGTCTTCTGTCTTAAGCAAGTTAAATTATAATTTCTTTGAATTCAAAACAATTTTTCTTATCAAATATTATCTTTAAAAAAAATAAGTACCTTTAACTGTCACACTATAAATGGGCATATAAAAGAGAAATTCTATTTACATAAATCAGCCTATTACTGATTACAATTTAAAATCATTGGTGATAACTGGTGTCTGTGGCACGGAATAGCATATATTCTATACCTTTCTCACTAATAAACGATGTACTGAGATTTGACAGTTCTCAGGCAGGCAGGCAGACTTGGAGCTTGCTGAGATCATTATCAGAGACATATCAAGGCACCGATGGAACCAATGCCAACAAGCCATACAGGCTGCTATCATTACTCATCCAGATGTGGTATCAGTCAGGGGTCCCTTCAGCATGAGCTGAAATTTAAGTTTATATTTTCCCTGATAAAATGTTACTCCTAAATACATGAATTGGTCTTTTCTCTAATTTGGGATTTTTCTAATATGAAAAAATCCTTTTAAAACGTAAAGCTCTAATCAAAGTTCCATAACTAAAAATGTATTTTTACCTAGAAAGAATTTGGATGACTTTAGCTTTGTATTCATACTCATATAGATTTGAAAGTGTCTTGGATCATAAGATATTCAAAATATCATACTGAGAAAAATATTAGAATGACCCAATATAGAAAAATTAGTAAAAGTATATACAAACTAAAAATTCTGTTCTGGCCCACACATACATACACACAAAGAAAATTTAGAGGCTAATCCAGAATTAAGATACTAAGATGCTAAACACACTTAAAGATAAGTATACATACATTCTATATGTATAAATCACCAGGGAAATGAAAGAGACTCTGAATTGTTCTTCCTGTGTCTATTCTGTCTCCCTAGAGTCAGTTCACAGCTCTGCTAGGGTGATGCTTTTGAAATGTAAATGAGATCAAATCATTCCCTTGCTCAAAACCCAGCAAAAGCTTATCTATGGACCCAATAAACTCAATGGTTCTTACCAGTTTATTAGACCCTACATGATCTGACCCATGGCTACCTTTCCAGTTTCATTTCTTGTTAATCTTCTCCATCCTTTCTATGTTCCAAACACACTGGACTCTTTACTGTTCCCTGAACATACCATCTATGCTTCTGCCACCAGGATTTTTAATTTGCTATTCCCTTTGTCTGGAATGTTCTTACATCAGATATTTGCATGACTCAAATAAGACCTTTCAGAGAAGCTTTCCTTGACAACCTTATCAAAATTATCACAGTGCCACCTCTAAATCCTGACTTCATGCTACATACTTGATTTTTTAAGTTGTCTGTTTTTTCTCACTTCAGTATACATGACATGCAGAAAGTGACCTTGTCTGTTTTCACTATTGTATTCTTCAGTCCTAGAATGATACATAATAGGCACTCAAAAAATATCTGCTAAATAAATGAGTAAATAAAAATATCAATTTCTAATAAAATATGCTTATATTTTAATAATGTGGACATAGATTTGTTTTGAATGAGATGGTTAATTAGATAAACTCATAGTGTTTTGCTTTAATTAGATAAACTCATAGTGTTTTGCTCTAATTATCAGGAAAAGTATTTACTCATTCTTACATACAATAAATCGTTATTAATTATTTGTTA
>PVKE010031847.1:0-18809 GCA_004027555.1 Craseonycteris thonglongyai
AATACTGTCCCTTATTTTTCTCTCAGTGTAATGACCGCAGTTTAGAGATCTGTTGCCGAGAATGCTCACTTATCAAGTAAATAGATAGGTAAGAAAAGCAATTTAATTTAAAACAAAGAAAAGGTACTTACATTCTAAACAGAAGAAAAATTGAAACTCAACGTGGTCACCGAGGATAAATAATATTGATTGATAATAACACTGTGAATACAAAAGAAAAGAAGCTACCGTATGACACTACCAAATATTCAAGCTAACTGACTGTGTTCTTCGATGAGTCGAGTCGTAACTGTTGCGTTCACACTTTCGTCCGGTGACAAGTGTAACACATAAGTCAAAATGTATTGTCTGGTTGGGCGGAGATCACAGTGTCAGGCTGTCAGAATTCTAGGAATTTATGACCTTGGCAAATTCCCAGAATGCATTAAACTATTGCTAGAAAGTTGTGTCTTCTACAATCGCTTCAAAGTCCATGGTACACGGAATTCCACCCCAGATATTGCGAGCGATCGACAATCGACCAAAATTGGCCTCGCGATCGACCGGTCGATCGCGATCGACTTGTTGGCCACCCCTGCTATACTATATAGCAAATTATGAATACATTTTGTTCTTATAAAACCTTATTTCCCTATAAAAAATGGTCTGTTTTCCTCTTGTGAAAGTTGTCTACAGATCTATCATAAAATATGCCTCTAACTCTTTGAGAGAGTAGGCAAACTCTTCTCATTGGAGTCAAACACAGATTACGCTAGAGGTTCCATATTTTTCTACAAGATACCTCCTCCTGTTTCTGCTCCAAACCAAATTCGTGGATCTTTGTTGTGCGATTTCTCGTCATTATTTTAGGGATTTCTTTTGCCTTTTTCACTGTTGATTGCCCTATTTTTGTGGATCCTTAAGACCTAAATAGATTGGACGTGGGGAAAAAGATCAATGAAGACCACAGGTCAGGCCTACTTTATTAAAACCAGCTCCATAAAAATTTCCCTTCGTTTGGAAATCTAGATCAAGAACTTCATTGCAGGTCTGCCTGCATTCGTCCTCCTGGTGTTGAGGGGAAGGTCAGGTGGAAGCCAGTCCCAGACCAGCTGGTGCCTTGAGGTAGGTGGGAGGGTCCTGGCTCTGCCATGAGACCTCCGTGTCCTTGGTAGGAACTTCTGAGTGTGTGACTTAAAGGATCATAAGAATGCGTCTCAAACCAGATGAATATCTATCTTACTTTCATGATTTTTTTTAGTATTTACCGCTATAATAAATATGGACTTTGTTTTGTTGCTTGGTGCAGGAATCTATCTACTAAAAGGCAAGAAATTTGGACATTTTAAATATAGTATATAGAAAAAAATCTTTCGGAATATTTTATTTTAGAAGTATTTGAAAATATGATTTTATATATTCTCTCCAGATAATCTGAAACAGTATTTTGTGCAACTATTTTTTCTAAGTAATAGGAAGAAATTACCCCGCTTCCTTTTCATGTTTGTAAATTTGGAATGCATCACACAACAATGTGTGTCTACTTCTTGAGAACATATTGAGGATGATTGTTTCCAAATAATACTTATTTTTTCCAAAGAGAGTAAATATATATATACATTCTTTGCTATATATTTTTTTTCTTTTAAAGAAAGGAGCTGGTAAATACAAATTGTGTTTAGGTCGACATCAATATTTTACTGTGATAAATAATGAATGATTGAATTTCTCTTTGAAAATGGCAATGATATGACATTTCAAACTGATTAAATAGAAATTTGATTACTTAGAAGTATTAGCAAAAGACCACCTTTAGTATCATACATTTTGGTGAGGAACCATGTTGTTCCCATGCCAGGTTAATGGAGTTTTCTCATCTTTATAACAAATCTAAAAAAGGACCTCATATTATAATCAGAATGGTCTAAGTGGCTTTCCATTCATGAACTCAGAATTATAAGTGGCTGCGTTTAATTCTAAAGCTGCTTTCTGTGAGTGAATGTTATAACTAGTTGTGAATTTTGCTCTTATTTTGTTATATGTTAGTTTGTCCCCAATTTCCTGACCCGAATTATCTTCCTTTTTGTTAGTGTCTTTGTGGATAATTGACCATTATCTGCCAGTCTGTGAATAATTTAAAATAATTATGTTTTCACAGGTGCATGTGCATCAAACCACAGAATAATGCAATGAGATTATGAGCTCTAAGCATTTATTTGCAAACTCCTTTGACCTCTGTGTCGTCTGGATGCCACTCTGTGGTTGTACCTTTTCCTAAGTAACGTAGAGAGCTGCCCTCGTTCTCACCGATGTTCAGCAAAGCCACTTCCCCTCTAGTTGTTACTGCGGAGAAGCTGGAGCTGGTTGCTCGGGGATTTTGTGTGTTTGCCTGGTGCACACTTTTCCCCTGACGACTGCTGTCATATCGACTCACTTTGACAGTCAAAATAAGCCTTTTAAAATGTTTCTCTATACACTCCAGACTAATCCAAACCTAAAACAATGAGGCTGATTTTGTTTGCCTTTCTCAACACCAGCAACATCAAGATAGCAGACAACACTTCCAGTTTCAAGGATGATTACCGCAGCCAGAGATGTGAGAACCCGATAGAGGGAAGCTTGACTTTCATATAAGAAATTGTCTCTGGAGGGCTTCGAGTGGCTCAGAAAGAGCTTGCCTGGGGAATCGTGAAACACTATCAATGCCATAGACTCGAGGTGCCGTTTCACAGACCCTCCCTTCCTTCTTTTTTTTTTTGGCTCTTTCCACCCCCGCCAATGTTCGCAAAAATTCTTGCAAAGTTATAGAATGAAAGAGAACAGGACAAAATTAGTAGATCTCTGTGAGTCATGGCAGTTTCAACACAACCCCTCACAGTTCTTCATATTAAATTATAGTGTGGGGTATTTCGGCACATCTCGGGATGATTAACCACAAAGCAGGCTCACCTCCAAAGGTAGTACTTTATGTCATTGGGCCACATAAATTGAGAAAGACATAGAAATGGGTTGGGGGTGCCAAATGACTTAAATTTGTACCATTTCATCTTATTATCTTAATGTAGGGTACAGGCAGAAGACTTCCTAACTACAAACCTTCCTGTTAATGAAAAGGATCGTAATGAGACCTGTGTTCAAAGGGACCAAGAGATCTTGCTTAAAAACCTGACATTAACTATGTGCGTCCAGACATGGCATTTAAAACAAAGGAAAAGAAACAGAAAGGAAAAGAAGAATTTTTCGAGAATGAAACGTCAAATGATGTCTTATATTCACTGAATTTTACGAATAAGGGATAAACTGAATCTCTTATACCTTCATTATTTGAGACAGAGCTGCCACCAGACAGGAAGGAAGAATTTCTGTTCTAGCTGGCTTAGAGTAGAGTGGGATGGCTTTGCAATGACAATGGCTAACAATTATCGAGCTCTCCTGCAGGCCAGATGCTGTGCTAATTGTTTATGCTAGGATACAACAGAGTCAGATCCACTTTCTGAGTTAGGTGTGTACCTATGTCCATTTCATAAGTAGAGAAACAGAGACTTACAGAGATCAATTTCTTTGCCGAAGGCCACATTACTAGTCAACATTGAGACTGTAGGTCTTTTTTTTTTCCTCTCTTGGAAAAAACAAGCAAGATCTGAACTGTCCTTGAAAATGTGAAATTGGTATCCCTGGGAGGCAGAACTCTGTGGTTCACCGTGCTGTGTTTAGTGTTCTAACTAAAATGGGATTCTGGTTTTCTGAGGCAAGTTCTGTCAGCATCAAACACCATTTTTGTTTGGATGCAGAGTAGAAATATGAATGCATTTGTTTCTGTGTGCACGCTTTTCCAGCTGAAAACCTCTCTTGTTAGCTGTCGACAATGTCACTTCCACATTTTCATGTGATGGGTTTCTACTGCTGCTTATTTTGAAACAGAGGTGATAATTAATCTTCCCACATTCAAGCATTGCAAACATATTTCAATTTCAAATGAGATGAGATGCAAGCTGAAACACCCACACTTATATTTTAGAAAACTCTATACCATGCATTGTAACTGCCCTGAATTTTCTCTGGGCCAGTCATATTATGGGTAATGAGTGTAGAAGTATTATCTCTAATGGACAGTCTCAGCAGAATAGGGTGCTGACATATTAGCAGAAGTTGGAAGGAAGAAAGGAAATGGCCATGCTCATCTTTTTCGCTGACCCAGCACACACACTTCCCCTGCTTCATGCATGTGTCTTTCAATAGCAGTGTAATTTTGAAACTTACCTGTAGCAGCAGGTAAATAATACATCACTTCCTGTTTTCACTGTCACGGATTTTGAAGGTTGGGTCTGGTCACAGCATATTAGAATCAGAACTATAAAGACCTGTAGGTCACATAGTTTATGTTTCCATGTACAGGTTCCAGGAGAAGTAACATACCTTTTTAAGTATAACAGTATTGTGTGCTTGAGTGTGATACTGTTATGTTACAGACTTACATGCTTATAATTTTTTAATAAAAGATTTGGTATACATTACCAGGTCATAAAAAGGGGTGTTACTTCTACCAGAACCTGTATGTGTTTGAATATTGATTTCTTGACTAGAATTTTAGTGAATGGTAATTACAGGTGACTTGGTATCACTTGTTAGGATAGTTTCATCTCAGGTCATAAGAGTAGGCACAATCTTTAAGGAGTTGCATTCTAATTACTACTTTATGCATACATTATACATGGTTCAGTTTTCTCATGGGGTTTTTCTTAAAGAAATCACAAATATTTAGAACCATAAATAATGTGAGTGTTAGTCACTTGGAACCCTAAATAATGTGAATATTATTCACCTAGAACCCTAATTAATATGAATACAGTAGACTCTCAGTTAAATGACATTCAGGGGATTGGTAGATGCCTAATAAAGGTAAATAGATGCTCTTCTACCCAGAACTCAAGCCCCCAGTACTGTCAAGCAATCAGTAAAACTCAAGCAGCCCACAAAATATTTTGCTGGTTGCTTGAATTTCAGTTAACGGAGAGTCTATGGTATCATTATAATTAAATTCTGAACATGGTCAGCCCAGGGACCTTGCAGTACAGAACACAGATCTTGACAGATACACTTTAGGGGTACTCATATTTCATGAGGCAACCATGAGAATTGTATTTCTTTTTTTCTCTTTCTTTTTGTTTCCTTTGATCTCTTAAAGGTTTCCAGGCCAGAAGTGGCTTCTAGGATCTCTGCGGCTACTCATGAGTCATGTGGCTGCTCAGTAGTAGTTCCATTCTTCACATCTTCACAGCAACTGTACCAGGCAGTAACCCATGTTCTCACTCTGAATGTTTATAACTAAAAATTCTTGAGATCTTTCTGGTAATTAAAATGCTGTCCTCATTTTATAGATATATACACATAGATTTATGAATATTTATTTACCAAAACAAAGATGTTCATTTACTTTAGCAACCATACTGAGTGACACAAAACAGAACTGTACATCAAAGGAAAAGGGGATTGAAGGCAAAGAAAAAGGAGGTGACTGCTTTCCCTTACTTGTCTTATGTGTGACCCAACATTCCATCTTCAAGGTTCACTTTTAAGATACTCATTTTCATATAAAATATATTAATAATTGATTTTTTAGGTATTGGGTTTTTAATTTTCTTTTTTCAAAAGATTTATTTTATTGTTTTCAACAGAGAGAAAGAGAGAGACAGACAGACAGAGAGAAGGGGGAGGGTCCAGAGCAGTCTCCATAATTGTACGCCATAAGTTTTCAACATGCTTCACTTCACACAGGTGGGCGGGGCTGTGCAGGGCAGGAACTGGGCTGGGGGCCTCCCACATGGGAAGCACACACCAGTTCAGCATATGAGTCCACAGAGGCTGGGGCCAGGATTTGATCCTGGGTCCCCAGGGCTACAAAGCAAGTACTTAACCCGCTGAGCCATTCCAGCTTCCCAGCTTTTTAATTTTCTTAAAAAAAAAAAAAAAAATAAGGCAATTCTGAGAAAAAAAAAAAAAAAAAAAAAGGTCTCATTTGGGAGAGATTTTCTTGGCATATGCTGGTTTTGACTTTCTTTTTCTATACCTAGAGACTAGTATAAGAAGAAGGGATAATATGATGAGACAGAAAACCAGAAAGGCATAATTTAGAGGATGATGAATAGTCAAGCTTGAGACAGGGTAATCAGAAGTAGTATGTTTTGGTCTAGCAAGACCTTCTCAACATAAATTTGGAAATCTGAAGGTAAATCTCAGAAGAAAATTGAGAATTTGAGATGTTAATTTAAATGTCCATAATTTACAAGTAACATTTAAGGGCTGATAATAAGGACTAACAGATCGTGAGCACATTTTGAATGGCAGAAATTTTCCTATAAGTTTTGCATGAATTAACTCAATCCATACAACAACCCCAGAACATAAATATCATTTTGTGTGTGTGTGTGTGTGTGTGTGCCTATTTGACAGACGAGGGAAGAGAGAAGCAAAAGGTTAAATAAATTAGACAGAATCACTCAGGTAAAAAGTGTCACAGTCCGGACTTTAAACCCAGGCAAGCTCTTGACAAAGCCCAAATTTCAGCTGACGCACGCAGGGTATGATAGAGGAAGATGACAGGTGAACTGTAGAACATTCTGAGATAATTTGCACTGATGAGCCAAATGAAGTCAGGGAATCTGCGAAGAAGAGAGTGAAAGAGGGTGTGGCTGGAGAGCTTTAAGAACTATCTGAGTTGCATGGTTTCTCGATATTCAAGATAGAAAAGTATCTCATAAAAGGTAAAGACAATGGAGATGGGGAGAGCAAGGAGAAAAGAAGATCTAGTAAGGATCATTATTAGCTCAAGTGATTAGGCAGGATAGACTCTCCAAGGGAGGTGCTTCTGAAGTACTGTGGACTGAAGAAAGGTGGCCTTTGCAATGGCTACACTGTCACTGATACAGTCTGCACTAGTTTCACAGAATTAAACATTCTAATGGTTGGAAGCAATGAAAAAGGTAGCCTGGCTTAGTGAGGAAACACCAAAAAGGAGGGAGGAAATAAGTACATGGCTTACTTACTCACTTCTTTCAGTTTCTACTTATAAGTTAGTGATGCCCTCCCTGAAGACACTAGATAAAATAACAACTTCCTGTACCTTCTTGTCATGCTATTCCCTATCCTCCACTTTATTTTTCTTCATTGCACTAATCTCTCTCACATGCACTATATATTTACTTGGCTATACGTTTGTCTCTTCTTCCCACTCAAAAGCAAGACCAATTGGGGAAATATTGATTGATCCCCAGAACCGAGAATAATGCCTAACGGGGAGCAGACACTTAATACATATTCATTGCATGATTCTCATTATGCCCTGACCTAATGGTGTGGCTCAGGTCATGCGACTCATCAATTTGGGCTCTACTTTTTACAATCTATGTGATAAAGGAGATAGCAAATATTATTTTAAAGTTTCTTCACTTATTATAAGCATGATTCTAAAATGATCCATCCTCTTTTCTCTCACCCTACTTTATTTAGAAAACACAAAGTTGGATCTTATTTTTGTAAAACTGGAGAACCCGAAGGCTAAATTTTAATCTCCTCCAAATGTCATGAGCCTGGGATCGGCTCTAAGCACCTGTGGCTGGTCCTGAGTCCACTGTGAATCATTCCACACAACAGGAAGAGCTGTCCTTCACCACAGTTCTTGGTTTGTTTTCTTCTGGCAGTTTAGTCAAGGTCAATTCTTTGAAGCTGGAGGTCTGATTACTCTTCAGGAACTATTCATTGTTGTCCACAATGACATTTCTAGAGTATAGCCTTAGTTTGGAAGCAGAACTATCATTATCAGATGACAAATCCACTAACTCAAAGTACCAGAGTGCTTCTGAGATCTGAAGTTCCACAACCCAAGACAGCAAACTCCACAAAGTACACAAGACTCAGGAGCTTTATTTTATAGGATATTAGGTGCCAAAAAAGCCACTTCTTGGTTTCAAGATATTGTAGGTGATTATAGCATGAATGGTTTCCAGGCTTTCTCAACCAATTATAACCTCTGAATAAACCACAAATTAATTTCCAATGCTTTCTGGATACTGTCTGGAAATCCTCTCTCTCACTCTACTTATGTGATTGAACATTAAACATCTGGGTTTGATTTTCAGGGAAGGAACAGAAGCTGGGGGTGGGTGGGTACTAGGAGAACTGACTTCTATAAAAGATAGTAATGCATCTACATTTATTTTCTGCAAATACAACGTAGAGAATGATGATGGTGGTATCACCAGGGGTTTTTTGGTTTGTTGTGACGAACAGAGGAAAGTGGGTTGTAGTCACGATCTTCTGGGTTTGCAGAAAGATTTTCCATCCACCGGCATGATGATTCATAACTTCTGCAGGATATTTAAAATATCCTAATAAACCATTTTATTGGTTTATTAAGGACAAAGTAGAAAGGTATGGCCTGGAGATCATGGCAATTAGGAGGCTTTGTTGTTACACGTTGAAAAATGTCATCCAAAAAAGTTTTTGAATAAATTAAGATACTCAAATTCAAAAGTGAGGTATAAACAAATGGAGAAAAGATTATTGTCATCCTGAACAGGCCTTCAGTATTATACACCTTAAATCAGTTTTATTTAACTTTATTTTTGCACTTAAAACTATGAACAAAGACCTAGAGAACTATATTGTGATGATCTCTCTCACTAGATAGAATTGCTCAATAGATGAGATTATTTCTTCTTCTCATTGAAATGCCTAGTACTTAATATGAATGATTTTCACTAAACTACTCATATGGATAGTCTGTAAAGAATGTGGAGTCGGACTAGTCATAGCTCATCCTTGTCAGTAACACATTTGAAGACACCTAAGTATTGTTTATGAGAATAGGAGCACCCTCACATTCAATATACCCCTTCATAAATTCCCAGCAGTTTCTGAAACAGTTCATTTATTAACCTCTGTGTAAAAATAGGAATATGAGGGAATACCACAAAGCAGAGATAGACCACAAAAGAAGAGAAATTCCATTGTTAACTTCAATTCTTATAAGAACATTGGGTAAAATGACTATGTCTATTTGTAAAAGTCAGAAAAACAATATGATTCACTAGCTTAACCTTTTTCACTATAATAGAATGTTTTCTCCCTGTATTTGTGTTCATCTTCAAACAGAGAAAATTAATCTGAATGTCAAAATACAATAAAATGTCTTGCACTAAAATAGCATCACTTATCGATAACATATCTTCAAAAGCCGGCTCTAAAAGGTGTTTTACTTCCACCACAGACTCCTTAGAAACATTTTCTTGTGATCAAATTCCCAATTTGCACCTTTTCTCTGCCTTTCTGTAAACAAAATTGGAAAATGAAAGAATAGAACGTGAAGGAGAATTACTATGAGAACAAGAAAATAACCTGAGGCAAAATAGAAGGGAAAAGTTTAAATCAATTATTGGGGAGATATAGATGATTTATAATTTCAGAATATGCCTCATTGAGTTGCATAAGAGTCCTGTTTGAAATCTATTACAAATAGCAAATAACTTCTTGCCTTAGATACTTATGATATATGGCCAAAGAGCTAGGAAATAATGATATTTTCCTTCACACACTGTTACTCACATACTATCACTTACTCCAACAAAGTCCTCAGGGTAACAGCCTCTATAACCATCCTAAAATCACAGTTCTTCCCCTGAGAGAACTCACAAAATATATAAATTCTATTTTTAGATATTTAAGTGATCAGTAGTAATTACTTGAACTTATTTCTAGATGGCTGTGATTTGTGCTACTTAAGGTTTTCTGGGTAGATACAATCAAAGTTGCCATTTGTATATGGAGAAATAATATTTTTGGCAGTGTTAATAATAGAGCTTACATGAATTACAAAAATTGTACCCAGGAAAATAAAAGAGGCTGCTGTTTTTGCTTTTTTGGAAGGTTTTTGACAATCAATTTTGGATCAATTCTGAAACATTTTCAAAACATTAAAGACCGGAAAGGAAAATAATGGGAAGATGGCAATGGCGACCACAGTTCTTTTACTTTAATTTGATAGTTTGTATATTAATTTGCTCCTAGGTTTCCTAAAGATCATTCTGAAACTCTTAATTTATACTATTTGTTTATAAATACATAGAAAGACAATAAATGTCTCCAACACCATCTGCCTATATTTTCCCTGAAGGGTTTTGCATATTTCAGCGAGAAACAAGTCTAAATATCTTGTAATTTTCACAAAAATGTTTTGTAATTTCACACAGCCCCACTAATGAAGTAGAGCATGAGCCCTTACAATAAGCCAAAAATGGTTTCAAACTGCAGGCAGTGCCTCCTAATATAGTAAAGACATAGTGAGAATTGCTAGGGGGCCGGAGACTTGTTTCCAGCTCTGGGCAGAGAAGAAGGCTGAAAGGAAATTTCATTTTGAAATGAGAATGAGAAAGGTTGATACGAGTATCCACCTTAGATGAAGTTCAAGGAACTCAGAAACTTGGGAGATGAGTCCAAGAGGACTCTTACTATTGGCTGTGAGCACTGAGATATAACAACAATTTTGGAGATAGATACCAGATCATTTCCTCATATGTGGTGGAGGAACATCGATATAGAAAATCAACATTTAGATACCTGAAAAAAGGAATACTGGAGGTTGCAAAATTGGATCTGAAATTAATTTCCTGGTTGGGGACAGTCATAAATCTGAGCTTTCAACACAGAGGGGAGATAGGGCAGCATCTTATTAATCCAGGATTATTGAGACTGGATTCATGGCATCAGTATTAACTGGAAGTTCCTCTGACCAAGTGGAAACAAAAACACAAAGACATGAACAGTGATAGCAGCTGGCAGCTTTAATTTATTGAGGGCCTTGCCAGGTGCCTAACACTGAGGTAGTCTCCTGCACAGTGTCACATTCTCATGACTGTCCTTCAGGAGGAGTATTATCATATCTACTCTGCAGTGAAGTATGAGGGTCAGAAAATGTGAGGGATTTGTGCAAAGATTGAAAGCTAATATATGACAGAGGTAAGGGAAAACTCTCAGAATGGAATGTATGTATGGGGAGTGTATGCAGAAGGTATTTTTAGATGGCACTGGCTATTGCAAATTACATAATTTAAATAGTTATGTATTTATCTTAATATTTATTATACAAATGCCAATAGCATACTATAATTTGTGTCCAACTATAGTATATCTTTAGGACAAAATAGAAAATAAGGCTGGGTCATTGTAATCCAGTTTACATAGAACACACAAATTACTGGTGTGAACCATGAGTGTTCCAAGAGTTCATTAAATAAATTTTAGCTGAAAGTATTCTGAGAAAATGGTGATCTCAATCTATCATTTCTCTCTCTCTTTTTCTCTCTCTCTCTCTATCACATATCTTTCCATTATATCTATCATGTATATGAGGGTTGTCCAAAAAAATTCCAGCCATAAATGTCTTTTTTTTTTTATTGTTAAATTTAATGGGGGTGACATTGGTTGGTAACAATTAGATAGTTTCCCGATGTACAAGTCCACATCACATCACCCATGCATCGCATTATGTGCCCACCTTCCAGAATCAGCTCCCCCTCCAACACCATATATCCGGTGTCCACTCCCACCTTCCCCCACAACCCTCCCTCCTCCCTCCTCCCCCTTCCCTTCTCCAGGTAACCACCAAACTATTGAGTGTGTCCATAATGCTGGTGCCCTCTCCCAATTTTTCATATTACATGGTTGGATACTTTCCAGACCTGCACTTATATATCATCTACCTATACAACCATCCATCCACCCATCCATCATCTAAATATCCGTCTATCTATTTTCTATCTAGCATGAGTTGTCAGTTTTTTAATTTCCAAGGCCTCCACTGTGTCCTTTTCAGCGCTACATTAAAATTACCCTTCATGATTGTCAAATCCAGCAAAATTCATAAAATAGTGTCTGAATGACTAAAGTTTGAGCAAAACCCATCTAATCCAGTGGATTCCAGACTTTCTTGAGTGTGTGTACAAGTTAAGAAAATACAGTTATTATAAATCTATACAAATACATATAGCATGTGTAATATAGGACATACACAGTCAACTTAATACAATGTAATAATAAATAGTGAATGTGAAAAGTATAAATTTTTTCTAACCCAATGGAATCTCTTTTCACCCTCCCTTCATCAAAGGTGTGTGTATACCACTTTTGAACTTTGCTCTGTTATAATTAAGCATAGAAAATACTAATATTTCTTAGTAAGCAGTATGTGTCAATTAAGTTCTAATACTTTACTATTGAAAAATACAACACATTTATTGTCAAATCATTCTCTCTGTCACAAATAAAGTCACAAGTAAAGATACGTTTTCTAAGCACCTTATTGCTGTGCTGAATATTCTAGGTTCTCAGAGGAGGTGGGAAAGGGGTGAAAATTAGTCTCCAAACTGAACACTGGAAGACAGTATAGTTGCAGTTGGAAAAAACATATTGATTAAAATGAGATGCTATAGTTTGTATCACTATAGAAGGAAGCATAAAGTAACAAGGGTAAGACTTGGAATGTATAGGAACTATGTACAATTCTGTAAATAAATCATGAAAACGAAGCAGCTTGAAATAGCAAGTAGAGCATTTAAATCGAGCTTCCACAAGGAGACTCATCTGTTTAAATTGTGACAAAAACTGCCAAGCCTATATATTGGTTGGTTAGTAATTTAATAACAAACACAACAGTCCCGGGAAAAAAATGGTACCATCCTCTTCAAAGAATTGCTGATCATTATCTCTATAAATAGACACATGTGTGCTTCCAAAACTAGGAAAATACAACTCACAGTTTCAAACATGTGAACATCAGAGCTAACTGGTATCCCATACATCCTGTTGTCAAGTCAGAATATTTTTAAAAGTCACAGTAATTTTGTACTATGCAAAAATTTTCTTAAAGAGTTTTAAATACAAACTTCTTAGAGCTAAATTATTTACTTTTTCATGGAAAAAAAAAAGTTAGCAAAATGTGCTGCCCAAGAATGTGATGGAAATTTTGCCCATGCCTTTCTCATGCCAGCTGCAGACCGAAGTGAGAAGGAATCAAAAGCCCAAACAAAGGGAAAATGTTTGGTTTGAAATGAATATACAAAACCATCCCTTCAAAAAAAGATAGTCGGCAGCAAGAGGCAGAGAGTTCAATTGTAATTATGTTACAGGAAATTAAATCTCTTCCATCTTTTAGTAATGCTGACTTCACTTACCACATATTTGATCCCAGGTTGTTAATAGCGATGGTGATGAAAATAACAATATTGTATATAAGAAATGAAATTGAATGAATAATGGTGCCTGTAAGAATAAATCTAGTTCTGTTGTTTATGAAGATGAGCATACAATACAGTCCAAGGAATTTTAGAGTATATTCCACGGTGCCAAATTGGATATATATCCATAAATTATACCTTATTGATTAAAATTTCCAAGTCTTCTATATCCTCACAGTTTATGTTTGTTTTAGGGGGTGGGGGAGTCAACTTGACCCATTTCAAGTGAGAATCTCTGTGTTTCAATCTCTTATTGGTAGTAAGTTCCTGTATATATCTTCTTGAGTAATATTCAGTGTTTCCTTTGTGAAGTTCACTGCTGTATTGATCGTTATATAAATATTTGTAATTGTTCTATCTTCATTTTGAATTGTAGACTTTGTGTTATAAAGCATTGTTCTTTATCCTGTTTAACACGTCTTGCCTGATTGTTAACATTGTCAAACTCAACCTCTGCATGACTTAGCTTAAATTTTTCCAATATTGCTTTGCTCATATCTTCAATTTTGCTTTCATTACTTTTTTCCCTTAGGTTTGCTGCCTATATTCAACATGGAATTTTTTGAGATATTCCTGGTGAGCCCATTAGAAAATGGTGGTAATTTCTTTTTGAAATTTACTAACATTTTGTGAGACAAGTTTTACATACCGTAATATAATAAAATGATCCTTACAAAACTACTCTGAAGATGTTGTTAGTTGGTAAAAGATTGACATTTTATGCAGGAGTGCATCACTGACTTCTTCCTTCTATGTTCAATATCCTAGACCTTCTCTGAGAACATAGGACAAATTAAAGTTGTTAGACTGTCCAAGGAAACAGATATAGTAATTTAATTGCTTTTACCAGTTCTCATTCAGTCCATCTTTTCTCACAGGCAGAAATTTGATCCTTGCTTCTCACTTGGGCTGATAACAATGTTAAAGAGGTTCAGTTTGCTTTTCAAGAATCATATTTTTATTGCTGTCATTTTGTGTGACAAAGGGAGTAGAAGTAGAAACTAAAACAAGTAGAAAATTGTGATGGCTCCTTTATGTTTTTTAATAATAATACAATGAGATGTCTTTAAGAGTTCCCTGATGCTAATATGTTCTATACAGGGTGCCTTCCATAGAGGTGCTAATTTCCTTGCCTTTGAAAAAAAGAGAGTAAATAAACATGACATTCTCTTATATCCAACTGTTAGGCTATCAAAGGAAGCAAAGTGAAAGGAAGAAATAAAGTATAGTATATAAAGAGAAAAACAGAGTGATAATGAAATGAAAATTACATCACAGTTTGGAAATTAGTAAGGAGAAAAAAGATAACTAAAATTCACGTGAGCTTTTTGAGTCTCTGCCAACGTGCCATAAATAATCATTATGGTTGGAAAAATGTTATATTTAACCACTAAGCCCAGTACTACCAAGAAATATAGATGTAACATCAAAGCCACAGGATGATAGAGATCTCCTAACACTGAACACTACCTTTAAGTAAGAGCTTGATACATTTTTTCCTACTATAATATTCCTAAAACCAAATATTATACTCAGGGGGTAAAGCTAAATTTCTCAATGATATTTTATGGTAAGTGTGATTAATTATAAAATTCAAAATAAAAGCATCGAACATTATTCAATCCATCTGTTTCTGAAAATAGGCTTAAAGAAAATAGAAGAAATATACCAACATAAAACAATCTTTAATTAAAACAATTAGCAATAATATTACATTTTTATAAAACCAAGGTATATGAGTGTTTCAAAATATACTTATTCATCTTTGCAGTCAGTTATTTAGTCTATTCAATAAATATATAGTGAATGCCTAGAATGTTTTAGAGATTGTTCAATAAAACCACACTAACAGCCTATGAAGACTTATTTCTTAGACCCATTCAGTGAAAAATTTACAGAAAATGAAAACAATATACAAACCAACTATATATAAACCAAGAATATGAGAACCCTGCTGTAAGTAGAGCAGAGTATTAATGAAAAACTGCCAATAAAATTCTATTATATTAATGCAGGACAATTTTAGAATTATCCAGGATTTCAATTCCTTATTCTCTAGTTCTAAGGAGATGTTTTTCTTAGGATGAAATTTAAAGACTATGAACTTTGAAGTCAAACAGACATGCTTTCAAATGACTTTATTTCATCTACTAGTTACTTTATTTTTAGAAATTTGTTGTTATATTGAATCACATTTTATCCATTGTATAAAATTTATTAATAAGTTTTAATTATAAGATTTTTATTAGGATTAAGTGCACTAATATATGTAAAGAGTCTAATAGAAAAACTGATTCTAGTAAGTATTCATTGTTTGCTCCCTTCCCTTAGTTATTGAAGGCAAAAAATTACAGTTTAGCAAAAGAAAATATACTATGTTCTATTTATTCTACCCAGTTAATTATAGCCATGGAAATAAAATACTTTTATAATAAATACTACATGTTTTGTGAATTATCATTTGAAAAAGCAGGTTAGCAGGATTTCATCAAGTAATGTTGGAGTTCCAACAGTAGATGTAACCACAGTACATCAAGTTCAAAAGTCTATACAAATAACCCTAATTCCCCAAACTCCATGTAAGTCATGAGCCACTAAAGGTCAGGGATCATATTTCCTTTTGTGGCATCACAAAGTGACACTAGGCTATATCCAAGATAATTAAATACAATATTATTCTCTTTTCTCTCCTGTTATATACACACAGCTAGATTTAGAAATCATTGATTACATTGCCTTTTTTCCACATACCCCAGCAATACTCCTATGCATTTTAATAATAAGCTATAAAGAAAGTTAAGGAGAAAGAAAAACTACTTCCTTTGTAGTTTTGCAGTAAGTTATTATACACCAGAGACTTAAACTAATCCCCACTATGTTAAGAGTATAACATGTTGGTAGAGGCCAGTAACGGCTGGAAACTTAACTTAGAAGAACATGTACATATTCTAGATTTGTTAGTCCAGGCTCGGTGTCTGGCCAAGGAGACCTTTAAGCAGTCAGATGGTTTGTGAAGGGGAAGTGAACTAGACAAAGCTGACAGATGTAGGCTACTGTGTCCAAAATATCAGACACTGGGGTTAAGGGTGAACTAAAAGCCAGACAAGCAGATGAGAACAAAAATAGGCAAGAATCTGGATGAAGGACGTTCACAGGCACTAAGCATCCACTGGATGGCATGCAGGTCTTGGTACAGAGGAAATATGCTATCGTAATAGAAGGATTCCTGCTGGCGTGGGGAAAAAGTATCCAGGCAATCTGACAACTTAGTTCTAGGAGGGGTTCTTCTGGTGTCTGTATCTCGTTAGGAAAGTCAAGTGTTCAGACACAACTGGGATGCTTTGAGCTGAGTATCCAGCTTCAGGAACAAAAGAATTATGAAGCCTGCCTAAGTTCTTGTACCTTTACTCGCTGAGCCAGAAATGTTCAGGGTGAGAACTGTCTGCAAAAGTAGTTCCATATCTAGGATCTTTGGGGGCTTCCTTTTCTGTCTTTATTTGCCTTGTTATATGTAGTTTACTTGACTGAAATATCCACGTGGCATAGGCTGAATGAACTAAAACATCCATTCTCACTATTTATTATGAATACCTTATATGCTGATGCCTAATGAAGTCTTGTTAAAAAAATACTGATTAGAATAATTATTTTTGACAGGGAAAAATATCCTCTCATCTCTTGTATTTGTGATACCACAAAGCTTCATATTAAGTCACAACTCTATTATTTATTCTACCTCTGCCTTAAAGAATGTTCATTTTAAAACTCCTAATGGTCACTATTCTACCTTAAAGCCACAAATAAAAGGACAAAATTCAATGGACGAAGTCTCTGCCTATATAGTTTGCTGAAACTTTAGCAAAAATGTTTTCTAAACCATTCATTGTACAGATGTGCATCCTAAGACCCAGGAAGCCAGCTTTAGCACAAGAGAAGCAGTAAGTAGAATCTCTTGACATCCATACACTCAAGTAATTTGCTACCTAACTACACTACCAAGGAGCTTGTAAGTATGAGGGTGGACTGATAAATTTTTCCTCCACTCTTTTTGTCACATTAGACATATCTGGATATACTGGTTCTGTGTAGTCACATGGTATCTCCACTCCATCATTCTCTACTTTGCATACATTGATGCTTACCTTTTTCACCCAGAGCACATCGAAATGTACAGTAAGTGTTCAGATGCTTAGTTCAAACATTGCGGTGTTAATAAATTCTTTTTTTTTTTTAGATTTATTTTTATTGTTTTTTAACAGAGAGAGAGAGAAAGAGACAGAGACAGAGAGAGACAGAGAGAAGGGGGAGGGCCCAGAGCGGTCTCCATAGTTGACAGCAATAGCTTTCCATATAGTTTCACTCCACAGGTGGGTGCAGGGCTGCGCAGGGCAGGAACTGGGCCGGGAGCCTACGCATAGGCCCCGGCAACAACTGAACTGGGGGCACAGCCCAGTTCAGCATATGGGTCCACATGGGCTGGGCCCAGGATTCAATCCTTGAGCTCTGGAGCTGTAAAGTGAGCGCTCAACCAGCTGAGCCATCCCAGCTTCCACTGTTATTGAATTCTTTTTTTTTTCTTTTTTTAATTTATTATTATATTTTGTTAAATTTAATGGGGTGACATTGGTTGGTAAAAATTAGATAGTTTCCCGATGTACAACTCCACATCACATCACCCATGCATCGCATTATGCGCCCAACTCCCAGAATCAGCTCCCCCTCCAACACCATATATCTGGTGCCCACTCCCCCCTCCCCACACAGCTCTCCCTCCCCCCTCCTCCCTCCTCTACAGGTAAACACCAAACCATTGAGTGTGTCCATAATGCTGGTGCCCTCTCCCACCTCCCCTCCCTCTCTCTCTCTCCCCTCCTATACTTCCCTCAGGCAATCACCAAGTTATTGGGTGTGTCCATAGGTCTCTGTGTCTTTGTAACTTTCAGTTTTATATTCCACCTATAAGTGAGGTCATATGTTTCCGGATTCTTTTGTTCTGACTTATTTCGCTTAATAAGATGGTCTCTAGGTCCATCCATGTTGCCACAAATAACTGTATTTCATCATTTCTTATCGCTGAGTAGTATTCCATTGTGTAAATGTACCACATCTTCTTTATCCAGTCACCTATTGAAGGGCATTTTGGTTGTTTCCATGTTCTGGCCACTGTGAACAGTGCTGCGATGAACACGCGGGTACAAACATCTTTAAAGATTAAGGTCTTCAAGTTTTTTGGGTAGATGCCCAGTAGAGGGAAGGCTGGGTCATATGGTAATTCCATTCGTAATTTTTTGAGGAATCTCCATACAGCCTTCCATAGTGGTTGTACCAGTTTACATTCCCACCACCAGTGTATGAGGGTTCCTTTCTCTCCACAGCCTCTCCAGCACTTGTTATCCCTTGTCTTGTTGATTATAGCCATTCTAACAGGTGTAAGATGGTATCTCATTGTGGTTTTTATTTGCATCTCCCTAATTGCTAGTGAAGTGGAGCATTTTTTCATATATCTGCTGGCCATGTGTATGTCTTCACAAGAGAA
The DNA here is from genome assembly GCA_004027555.1 of Craseonycteris thonglongyai. NCBI lineage: Eukaryota > Metazoa > Chordata > Mammalia > Chiroptera > Craseonycteridae > Craseonycteris > Craseonycteris thonglongyai. The sequence goes on from PVKE010031847.1 coordinate 18,802, forward strand.
GTGTCTGT